>BMAW01043830.1:0-23037 GCA_019974015.1 Nephila pilipes | reverse complement strand
TTGATTATTAGTGTTTAAAAATGACAGAGTCGCTTCTCATATTTTAGAATAATTTATACTCATAATAGCAGAATATCAATTACGACCGAAATAAGAGATTCATTTTAGGAGGTAAAGTTATGTTAACTTTTCCTATTTCAATTTTACAAGCACTTGCAATATAATTTAAAAGTACTCAGAAATTCGTAAGTGGGAGTCGGGAGTCATGGTCACTAATGTATGGCGAGTTTTATACTCTTGAAATCTGTAAATGCCCCAAGTAACTATTGTTAGGGTGTAACGGTTTGGAGAGAGGGTTACAGTGCAGGTGTTATCTAAATCACTCGACCGATGCTCAAAATTATGAGATCCTTCGCTAGTATCCATCATGTTGTCTTTTAGAGCGATGTTAATATACATTCAAATCCCATCCAAGTACATGAACATTTGAATTAAAAATATATTTCCATACTTGACCCTGTTAGTCTGTTTCAAATCAAATAATTGCACTTTTAAGAACTGTGGATATTTAATAAAGATTCTGACGCTACAGCAGGCAAATGCCAGCAACAAACAGATGCTTAGTGTGATGCCTTCTCTTTTGAATATAGTGCCTCTTCCTTTTTATAATGTCGTAGTCTTCGTTCGCATTAGAGTTTTTTTTTTTTATTTTATTCTGTTTCTCCGGAAAATACGATAAATGAGCATCGAATTGTCGGGAAATTTTACATTTAACTTGGAAAAACTGCCATTAAAACACATAGTTTATTGAGAGTGGTGCATGATAATCAAAGTTTATCGCGTGCACATGTTTTTGAGTGGCTTAAGTGTTTTCAAGATGGTGGAGAAAACGATCGAGATGATTCACACCCGAGTTTAAATTCCACGTCAAAACGAATGTCAATATTTAAAAAAATTGGCTCGATATGACTTTCAGTTAAGTATTCGTGTGACTGCGGAAACTGTAGGAATTCAGAAATAATATGTTCGGTAAATTTTACATAACAATTTTAATATGCAAAAAGTGTTTGCCGAAATGGAGCCTAAAATTCTCACGTTTGAACAACAAGAAGTTCAAAAAGATATCTTCACCGAGAGTCAGAAAAGCTCGAATTAATAAATCAAAATCCAAAGCAATGATGATTACTTTTTTTCATTATTCATGGGATTTTGTACCTTCACTGGATTCCTGAAGATCAAACTATTAATCAACATTGCTACCTTCACGTTCTTGCTGAATTCCGTGAAAGAAAAAAGAAAACACGAAGCGACATGCAACATTCCGAATTGTCAGTCAAAAGGGTTTTAGCCAAGTACAACATCCAAGTGATAAACCATGTGCCTAATTCGCCGGATCTTGAGCCATGTGATTTATATATGTTTCCTAAGAAAAAACCTGCATTATTAGGAATAAGATTTGAGTTCTTTGAAGTTGTGAGTGAGCATGCGGCAAGCGTCCTGATTGAGCTGACAAAAGAAGATTTTCATCCCTTTTTTGAGCAGTGGAAGATTCACGTAAAGTGTTTGTAGGAATAGTGGAGCGGGTGTATTTTGTAGATGATAATAAGTTAGTATGTAGGAAATCAAAATAAAATGTTTTATAGCGTCAATCTCGTTATTTAATAGCCCCACCTTGTATTAAGGAATCACTGATATTAATATTGGGTCATGTTTCTTTCAGTCATGAGGAAAAAGAAGATCTAAGCAATAAGAAAAACCGAAATACATGAGGGAAAACCTATTGCTGGAAAAAAAAGCTTCCATTAATCATCGTTTTTTGTTCTTTATTTGCATTTTTCTTGAAATATATCTATATTTTCAAAGTAGTTTATAAAAATTATTTTTAAATTTAGAGTGGTTTTTATATGTAGTCCAACATAAAAATAAAACTTGTGTATTTGGCCTTTGACAAACTTCTTTCGGTTTACCATATTTGATGTAAAAACGCCAAATGCTTTCAGTAATTTTAGGTATGTTACGTAAAATTGACTTGCAATAATTTGAAAGTAAAGAAATAATAATGTATTCGTGTTGGTCTTATTGTATAATAATTCTAAATTGGTTTTTTATTCTATTATTGTCATATAGGAAATTATTCTTCGTAATTTTTTTCAAAACTATTATTAAGTACATTTAAAATACAAAAGTACGGTTAGTTAAGTAATTAAAAATAAAGTAAAATTTTAATTAAATAAAATTTAAATAATTAATTAATTAGAAAAACAACTCAAACTTTAAAAACACTTAAGACAAACAATACTTTACAATGCTTAAACAATGCCAAAAGTACTAAATATGGCCTGTGACCTCGGAAAAATATTGTACGAAGAGGTTCGCTTACGAACCTTTAGCCTAAATTAAGTTAAGCTCTGAGATATCAAACTAATTGAAAAACTCTTTGTTTATTTAATGATAAAGTTAATTAATTTTTATTTAATGATACCCCCCTTTCAACAAAAAATAATGAAAAGGATAATACATATAAAGTGATCGAAAAGTTGTATATTCTTTATTTTTTTTCACAGCACATAACCAAGTTAATCTATAAATCAAGATCATTAAATATTTTCTTAAAAGGAACTATAAAACATTAAATTGAACGTATTTTAAGCTAAATTGTATTATTTCTGCCATAAAAAAAGAATAAAAGTCTATGCGCATTGATATATTACTATCCCATTTTGTTCCGAAATGTTTAACCAGTATTATTAAGCTATACGTTAGGTTGATGGAATCAAAGTTCGAAACGCGTCTCAACTGAAACCTCGCCGGCCATGAGACAGATATCACGAGGACATGATATGGTATAAAGATTATATCTCAACTGAGTAGATGAAAAATTCCTTCTATTTTTAATTTTCTCCTATTATTATTAATATTATTATTTTTTTAAAAAAAAAAAAAAAAAAAGAAATGTAATGAAATTAAAAAATTGAAAAAAATTATATTTATATATATTTACTATACCTATTTTATTTATTCCCTTCATGTCTGATTTTTATATTTCTTTTACTTTTAGAGTTTTTCAAAAAAAATTTGTTTAGCATTTTATTTTATTTTTGGCACATAAAAGATACCTTTGAATCGACATATCTAAATGTGAGGAAATTTACTAATATCGCGTTTATAGTTATGGTATACGAAAAATTATTGTAAATATCAGAAATTAACAGAATACTCATTATGATTCCATTATAAAATTTCTCCATTTATTTTTAGAAATAAATAATATCCAATTACGGCCTTTTAAATCTATACGCGTCATCATTCGCGTTTGCATCAAACGGGAAGATGTGCTAAAAGTATCATAATATACATAAGCTCTTTTTTTCTTTATTCAGCTAAGCTACTCTTTAAATCAAGAATGTGCAATTTTTTCATGTAAAGAATAGAAAAATCAAAATCAAATAGTCCACATCAATTGTGTGTTTAAAAGATATTGTAATGAAGTTCAGATTTGGAGTAATATTACTGAAACGTGCTGAATGCATTAAATAAAAATCTCATAAATGGCACCTGTTTGTATTAAAACACGCCTGATTATGCGTCAGAATTATTTATTAATCACTAATCAAAAAAGTATTTTATTATTATATTTCATCTGTACATTAATTTTATACTCTGCATGAGGTCCCTGTAGTGCAGTGTATAGCGCCTTGGACTTCTTACCTACAGTCCGTAGGCTCGAATCCCACCAGAGATGCATAAATTCTCTTATAACGAGGGCGATTTTCCTATTTTAATAATTCCAGACAATTGCAAAAATATTACAGAATGAATAGATGTATTTTAAAGGAAAGTATTAATGTAAAAGATAATGAAAAAAAGGTTTAAGTATAAGTTCTTAACACATAAAAACCAAAATACGAAATTTTAAGGTAATAAACTTCCAAATTATTCTTGGATTGAATTAAAATATAAATCAATAATGTTTTCACAAAATTAAAATTCATTAGGATTTTAAATTCCACTTGACGCATATATTTGTGTTCAACATACATATTTTTTTTGTCTTTGTTGTTTACAATTCCTCGTACACGACTCAGTCTACGTTTGAATAAGTGTAATAAAGGCTTCAGGTACTTTTTGAGCAAAAATTTGGCGTTTATTATTCAAATTCTTTCAAGAACCATAACATGTACTTTTTCAGTCTTTCCAGAATTCTTTTAATGAATAATAGATCATTTATGCAGTTTTTTTAATATTCTTTTGACTAAAAAATGAATTAATTTTTTCAAACAAAATCAATTATAATTTTCATACGATTTTGTATTTTTTTTAAATATTAGACAATAATTTTGACAGTTCTGATACAAATGACGTGGCAAGAAAGACAGAAAATGAAAGAGCGTCGTGCTACATTACGTAAGAACTGGCATCGTTAAGTCTTATTATTATTAAGAAATAACCGATATATCTAGACAAAATTTATTCTGCATATTAATTCTTTTTTGTGTATATAATGTTGTAAATTACTGATATTCATGTTGATTTATTTTTTCAGGAAGCCGTAAATCGAAGTTACCGTCAGTAGGACGATAAAGGCAAGCGGTGTGATTAAGACCTTTGGTTTGAAAGGTTATAGTGGCAGGCGAATCCATGATGAAACAATAGCTGTTTATAGCAGTGATAGCCCTTCAGATGACACTGTTGTGACGTGGAAAGTAAATTTTCATTGTCTCTCGCTGACATTTAAGAAGTAGAGGACTATCACTCACGGGCAATGCTACCTCAGGGAAAATAGTGGTGATTTTTAAGATATGAGACCGAAGAGTAACAATCCAAATCCTTATGAATGACACTGATTTTAGTTTCGGCAAAATGTGGAACATTATTCACCAAGAGGTGCAGATGTTACGATTATTCTCTGCCTTTCAGAAGCCAGTATTACGTGACCTATCACGGAGAAATTGAATCTTTCAAAGCAAGAGAGCAAATATTGCATTGGCCACCTGATGACTGTGAAGGAATCTTGAATCAATTGTTATGACTAGAGCTCAGAAGTGAAAGCCCAGAGGCTCCCCCCAAGAACGTTAAAGTTCAGAAGTCTAAAGGGAAAGTTATGCCGTATAGGTTTTAGGACTATCATAGAGTCATCTTAAAAAAAATCTTTGAGGTTGGGGCAGGCCATATCTAACGGAGATTATTGTACACTCTTGAACAAATTACTCTGATCAAGAAACGGTGCGATATTATAACTAAATACATTCATTTTCTTTCCGACAACGCACCTGATCACTCATTTTGAAGTGTGGTTGAGGAATCAAAGTAATATGGTTTTGAAATATTGCCACGTCCTCTCTATTCTCCAAAACGCCTTCTGATTGACCGTTTCATATTCACAGAACTGCAAAAAAACATTGTGGTGTTGGAGATTCAACAACGCAAATCGTATCATTGAAGAGGTCGAACAATGTTTTTCGGTGGTTTCTGTTGAGTTCTACAATGACAGTCATCGAAATATCAAGAAACACAGCGAAAATTGTATAACTCTGGTTAGTGACTATTAGAGGTTTTAATAATAACAAACAGAAATTTAGTTGCAGTACCGATTACTTAAGTAATATTTAAAAACTCACAATATATCCCTTTATATATATATTTAAATATATATAATAAGGTAATGAACTTTTTAAAATACTTGAAAATTGTATCTTTCATTAACGTCTAACTAGATCGAATTTCAGTAATTATTCATCCAATCCCCGTGTTGTACAGTGACTAATTGTTCATATTCCCTTTGCACACAAATTAATATCCATAGATAAATTTCCTTGTTAATGATTCTCAAAATCATGAAACAGGTAAAATAAGACACAGTTTCAATATCTTGGCTTATATATATTTAAACTAAATATAAAATTACTTATAAATTCAATTTCATTAGAAAGAGTTTATGTAATATTCAAATTAAAAATTTTCAAACTCTATTTAACCCAGCATTACTCGCGCAACAAAAAAAAACATAATTACTCGCGCATGGTATCTCATAGCCATGTGTTACTTCTGTTGTCTACCTCGGAATCTTTGCAAGAAAAGTAAAAAAAAAAAAGCATAAAAATGGAAGAATGCAATTATAAACATGTATTTAAAAATAACACTTACATTTAGTTTTAACATTTTCGGTAAATGCATGCCATATGTTCCATGCAAACACAAAGTAGATGAATACAATTATAAATATAGTTATATTATAAAATAACACTCACACTTAGTCCGTACATTTTCTGCAAATACATGCTTATGTGTTGTTGATACTTTTCACTAATAAATTTAATTTTTCTATCCTCTTTATTAGGGAATTCATCACATCTTATATACGGTCATTTGGCGTTTTAGCAAGTGGTGAGATATCCTCAACTCTGGATCCTACTTTTTCTTTTAAGTTTCTTGGAAGCATTGTCTCTCTGTTGGCTTCTATTTTTCTTGTATTCTTCTACAAGCATGAATCTCTAACATTTTCCATTCCTCACGTACGCTTCCATATTCTATACATAAAATAATCTTGAATCGATGGAGGCAAAAAAAATTTATATCATATTTAGATGGTTTGTTCGGCATATATTGTTGAAAGGGAAATTGCCCTCTAAATGGTTCCAGTTTCTCATCCATAGTAACGTATTCTTCAAACATTATACGATTTTTGACTGTTTTCCACAACTTATTGAAAAATCTCTCACATTGAAGCCAATCTATCTAAATATTTTCTGATTCGACAAGTTCTAATATCGTCAAAGTGTAGACATCTCAAAAGAAAATTGAAACTGTTTGCAGACTTAGTTGTCCGGAGTATATGGATTCCAGTTCCGTCTATTGCCCAGAGATCATTCACGTTTACATATCATGATTAATGTACACCGCAAATATATCACAATGCAATAAATGCTTTTATTTCAGCTTCATTTGTTTCTTTAGTATCCCTTTCTCGGGAAAAACGAACTTTTATTGATCCAATAAAAATATTTGTGCATTTTATTACAGTTTGAATGAAATCAGGAGAAATTTGTAAATTCTATGCTTTTATAACCGAAATGACATCTTTTGAAATACATGTATTTCCATGGAGTTTTGTGATAATGCTTTTTGAAGACACTCTAACGTTTCGACAGAATTTCTCTTTTTTCCAAGCTGTATCTTTATCTCTTCCTATAAAACAAATATTATCATATTCTACATCTATTCATTTATCATATTCTTCTGTGTCTGAATCAATTTCTGAAGCTGAATCATGATTAAGGCTGTATTCCACGCCGTTTGGTTCTTCATTACCTTGGATAAGACTTTCTTCATCCAAATATATTACATCCAATATATGTCTTCAATACTGTGCTTCTTCTACATAATTACGAAAACGCGCCATATCGAACAAGCAATTAGAAACGTATTCATTGTTTTTAAATTGTAACGGAATAGCTGGCACAGGGTGTGACATAACCGGAGAGCTGATAAATATTTATATATTTTTTGAATTCGCACACTGGTTCTTCCATTTCAAGGTTATGACCTCAGAGTCAGCAACAAGAGGATTCGCCCATTTTTCCAATAAAGGGTCGGATGAATATATCGAAAAAAGATTGGAGGTGGGTATGTGATACCTGCGCGGATAAAGTTAACTATCATATTCTTGGAGAATTTTTTTATTAACGTAATATCTAAAATAGGGAAATATTTTTTTGAAAAAAAATTAGCGTTCAATTTAGTATATTTAAAAAAAAAAAAAGATTGTTTCGTACAAATTTTAGGCCAAGTTTGTACCAACATCACAAAAAAAAAAAAAAAAAAAGAGCTCTAAATAAAAATGACTAAATTCTTCTTTACTATATAGTCATAGATATTCAGAAACATAATTTCTTTGACTTTTTCTTTCTATTTTAGATTGATCATTCGAAACACAATTATCGTTGAAATATGTGCCTGTAAATATATTATGCAATCTTTAATTCTTCAAAAATTATAGTTTTTCTAACAGTTTAAAATTTTCTTAATTAAAAATCATAATCTTTGAAAATTGAACGTCGGTTTACATGCATAGTTTTATTTTTTACAGTTACTGAACATTTGATTTCAATTACTGTAATTTAACACGAGTTTCTGTGTTTAATTAGTCGTTCTGTTCCCCAAACATGAGGTTTCCTGGTGGTCAAAATCTATATATATATAAGCGAAATACCACTGACTGACTCATCACGAGATCTCAAAGACTATACAACCGATTGACTTGAAATTTAGCACAGTTACTCATTTTGCGATGTAGACGCTCACTAAGAACGGATTTTACGGAAATCTTATCCAAAATGTAATTTTCATCCGTTAGTCTACTCTAATCCATCGGTTATGTTATTTTTGGCGACTTTATCGCGAAAAATGATATGACCGACGCCAAACGGAATATATATTTTTTAAAATCTATTGTGTATTATCACCAATTAAGTTTACTTGGTGAGATTTACTCGAGAGAAATGGAAAAATACCAAATAATTTTATATTGAAGCGCTGATGGAGGATTGGCAAGATTTTGGCGAAGGGGCTCTTTATGTGAAATTCCGTGCATGTCGAAAATAGGAAACGTACATATTTAGCGATAGAAATAAATCAGTGTGGAACTCCATGGTTGGTGAGAGTGTAATTTATCTCCAAAACTTAGCAGGATTTTGAAAAATACTAAAATGGCGACTTTTTAGGGAGTAGAGCACACGCAAGACAATCTATCTATATATATATAAGCGAAATACCCCTAAAAAGTTCTGGATAACCATTATGACAGACAATCAATTTTAAATTTAGATTTTCATTATCGTTTAAAAATTGAAAATTTCTTGATATTTTATGTTTAGGTTCCAAATGTAATATTATCGTCTTCCCAGCGAATCGGGCTGGTATCAGCTAGTTATTAATATAGGCGCAGTAAATGTTTACAAATTCAACGCCACATTACTAATTAAATCCATATATTAGGATTCAAAATTTAATTTATTTGTATCAAAAGGCTTTGATATGAAAAAAATGCCTTCAATATAAAGTTAATTTACAATAGTTTCATAAGATCATTATTTTATTGCTTCACTTTTAAATACCATGTGAACTTATTTTTTTGTTTGTTTCTGTTTACTGTATCAAACATTCTTCTCAAATTCAAATCTTTTTGAAGGAAGCACATTCGAAAAATAATAATTCTAAACACTGCTTTCAAAAGGTCGTTTCGAACCTGTAAACATCATAATGGATAAGAAACTGTAAATAAATAAATAAGAATTTTGATAGCTATCCAAAATCTTTTAAATTCGAACTAAATCAGGAAACACTCATGTTCACAATCTTCCCTTTAAAAATGCTTTTCCAAATAATTAGCCTCAACCATATTTTTTAACACAAATCCTTTGTAATTTTAATTTCATTCTGCTTCTTGATGTCATTCTGTTAGAAGTATTCCGGTGTTGCAGAGGGACAAAGCTGTTTACTGAGAATCAATTGATCTTTACTTTCAAAAGATAACGAATTTCTGAAGACAAATATTTACAGTTATTTTGTCCTGAAATGTTTTCCTATAAGGAGGTTTCCCCCAATACTCTAATAATAATAATTCATAAACAAAAGTAAAAAACCTCTATTTATTAATAAACTGAATTAAGTATTTTGGTTCTCGTAACTTTAGCACAAACTTTGGATTTCTTATAAGAAAACAAATTATATGCTTCTAAGAGAAAATGCGATTTCCCTGAAACAAATTGAAAAACGATTCAAATGGGTGGTTTCATTCATTTAGAATAAAAAACAAGTTTGTTGAAATTCGGTTTATATTTTTAGATTATTGCTATTGATATAGAAATTGCTACAAACACTGAAATAAACAATTATGATGAACAACACATCAAATATTTCTAGTTGTTATAGGTGTTGCATTAGATCTATACCAGTTCCAAGTATTTTATGAATAACGTGATGTTTTCGTCGAAACAACTGTAGAGATATCGCAACTAATCGTAGAATTGATTAATTAAGATATTGAATGCAATAGGAATACAAAATACTGCCAGTCATAAGTCGAGTAATGCAATTACAATTTTGAACATTTTTCTTAAAAACGCATTACAGGTATGAAAATAATTATTCTACAATTTTACTCAATTTCTTTCAAATACAATAAATAACAATGGTATGAAATTACAAAAATAATTTTCCAATAGATATTTTGAAAAAGTTATGAATGGGAATTCCCATCAGCTAATAAATATTCATTCATCGTTTATTTATGCGATTATAATTGCATAGGCATCATTATTTTTAATGTTTTGCCAGCAAGTTCTGTTCATCAAGACAATTATAAAAATAATGTATCTAGCAGCAATAACATCATGACATCGTCTAAAGAATAGAAACCATTTCAAATATTTAATAAGCCTAGTTTTCTTTTTCATATCAATTATCACAAAAGCAAAAACTAGTTTCCCTTTCGAATATGAAATAGATTCTTAGTAATATTTTATTTATTTATTTTTTTACTTTCCACTTCAAAATAATTTCAAAAATTTGCAACGCTTAAAAACAAATTGATAATCATTTTACCTTTTACAAGAACATTAAGTGAAAGAATGATAGCCTTCCTTTTTTCCGGTATGAAAAAGATACTCGTATTTTAAAGGATGGATCTTCATTAACACCCTTTTGTTGATATAGAATTAATTGTACAAAAAACTAATGGTTCATGTGTCCCGGTAAGAGAAAATATTTTGTATTACGTGAGCAATTGTAAAATTATGTGTTTGTAAATATTTCCAATATATATATATATATATATATATTAAATTCTATATTTGAATTTTAAAGTGGATAGGGAAATTACAATTAAAGATCTAAAACTTGCTATAGATGATTTGCGGAAGGATTTTGTTATCGTTTATGTAGATAAGGTTCCTGCAAATTATGCAATTATTTACAAATTTTACTATCATAAATTATTGAGTGAACATGTAATGAATAATAATGCTTTCCAATTATCCAAATACAGTAACAGAGAAATAAATAATCGTCTTTTGGCATTCAATAAGAAGTTGGGTTTACATCTTACAAACATTAAATTTCCATATATTTTCTTAATGCCAAAATTTCACAAAAATCCTGTCACATTTCGAAGTATTACGAATGGATATAACACCTATATCACTAAATCTGGCAAACTCTTACAATCCATTCTTCAAAAATCTATTGACAATATTGAAAATACTGCTATTATTAAAAATAGTTTTGAAATTGTCAAAAACATGAAGGAACAAGAGGTATTCTCTATACATGGATATGATTTTGAAGACCGTTTTAACTCAATAGATATTCAAGATTTAATCAAGGTTCTTGCAATTTTATACAATAAATATCATTTTAATCAAACAATAAAACAGGAAAAATTCAATACTCTCATTAAACTTGTATTACAAGAGAGTTTTATAGTTTTTGGTCAAAATTTCTATAAACAAATTCAGGGTCTCCCTCAGGTAGGTCCAGCTAGTAATTGTCTGGCCAATTTTTATTTACATTCTTATGAATTAAAACAGACTGACAATGATTCTTACTTTCTTTTTCGTTACATAGATGATCTAATTATTTTAGGTAAAACTGAGGATTTTAAACCAAATATTTCTTTTTAACCTAATTATCTCAAACTATTAAAAATTAATCTTAATTCAAATACAGTAGAATTTTTAGATCTGGATTTGCAAATAGTTGACAATAGACTTATTAGTAATATTTTTGATAAAAGGGAGAGATTCGATTTCCATGTAATTAAAATACCTTTTTAGAACAGTAATCTACACAGATCCATTTATAGGAATATTTTATTGGGCTTTTTATTACGTAATAACAGATTAACCACACATAAAATAGACAAATTTAATAACATTAAAAAATTCTTCAACAACTGTTTGGATCATGATTATCCAATAAATTTCTTAAATACTTATATACTCACATATTAAAATCTTCATTTCTTTGAATTTTTGTAAGTAATTTTTATATTTTGATTTGTTGATAATTTTTAGAATTATAGATTTTAATTTTGTAGATTTCATCGTTGAATTTTTTTGCATTTTTTAATCATTGAACTCTTTTGTTATTTGGATTTCCCAATTCAGCCTACCAAGTCGCAAAGGGGAAGAGTGGTACCATTAAACTAGTTTAACCCCGCTTATTCGGTCCTCAGCCCGATATTGCTTTTTGACTTGCTGGGTTCCATATTTACATTTATTTTTCTTTCATTTTTACATTTCTTTCTGGATTTTTGTCTTTCTAAATATTTTAAATTATTCTTTCATAAATTTTCAGTATACATATATATATATATATGTTTTTTTTTTCTTTTTCATTTCAAGCTGCAGATATACCATCAATTTGACAGCATTCAAAAAATTTTAAAAGTTATTCGAAACATTCCAGTTTTAGTGAAATCTACCTTTAAATGTCTAGATGTTACGCCCACAAATTTTAGTTTCTTTTTACATTTAACTATTTGTTGCTTTGTAAATCTCATTGAAATATTTTAAAAGCTGTAACTTTTCAAATGGAAGCCTACAACTCATTACAACCAGCATTTTCAATAATTGTAGCTAAATATTTATACTTCTAAATACTATTTCCTTCCTTTAATTATAGATAATTTTGTCTTCAAAATTAACAATATTGTTTGCTTATCACAGACTAGGCGTGACAAACTTAGAATCAAGATTTAAAAAATGAGAAGTTGGGAGGATATTTATAAACGTATTATACTTAGAGACTTAAAGTTTTGTATTTCTTATAAGTATAAAAGACTCTTTAAACAGTATCTAAATGTCGTGTCATATATTTATTTATTATTCTTAAAAAAGTAAGAAAATATTTTTTAAAACTTTGTAATGTTTTATTTTTTTAAAAAAAATATTTTTTAAGTTTTATGTAATTTTTATAAAAAGAAGCTTGATTTCATAAATGAACTTACTGCAAATAAGTATAACTATTTTTGTTCAAAATATCTTACACGCAGTAGAAACATACCGAATTTCTGAAAGTAAATTTTATTATTTTCGTTCTCTTAAGCATGAAAAATGAAAACATGTTTAAAGTATTTGACATGCTTTATAAACATTATTTATTTATAAATCAAGTGTAGAAATATCAAAGAGTTTAATTTTAATTTCCATTAATTATATCCAGCCGAATATTGTATACACTTTCAACCTACAAAACACCCTGAGACACGTAAAACTTCCAAATTCAAAAAATAAAATATAAGACTTAAAAGTGCCATTTAATTCAAGGTTTTATAGACAGCAGTTTTTGTTTGATCGAACTTGAATATTTTTTGAAATAAAACATTTTGTAAGAAACATTTTTCTATGTATTTTTTTTAAAAAAATATGATATAACTTTGTAGAATTATGCTATCATTTAGAAATCGAAACAGAACTTTTTTGAAATTAATTTCTAAATAAAAATATAGTCAAAGAATTTCTAGAAGGATTTCTATAGTAGCTGCACCCAACAAATAATCATCGATGTGTTCATATAGTTGAATAGATTACATAAAAGTTATTAGAAAAAATAGATTTCTAGCTTAAAAGGAAAAAAATCTGAAAGAAGTTGTTTTTTAAAAATTTTGTCTTTAATGCTTGACTACAAAATTAATTATAAAATCATTGCTTTTTTTTCCAAATGATTAAACAAGTCGTCTATGTGTTTAAAAATATTTTACTAAATTTTTATTCAGAAATGAATAAGGTATGATCTTTTAATCAAAAGCTTACATTTTAATCATGTTTTGAATTTGAATACCATCTTCTTTTCGCTGTGTTTTTATTTAATGTTTTCTTTTCAATTCCTGTTTTGTTTTTTATTTTAACGCTAGGTTTTTTTTAATCATAAAAAGTTATATGTATTGTTGAAATTTCTTTTCAAGCAGAAATAATTTATAGCTATGTGCGCAATATTATTTGGAAGTTATTCACAAATATATTGCAATACTACAACAAAGAAAAAATTTGGATATGTTATGAAAAATGAAACTTTTGAATAAAAATTGTTTTGATATTTATAAGTAAAGCAAATAATATTAAACATTCGGAATTCTTTAAAAGATAAAAACTACTTACAATGAAACGAATTATTCTATAAACGTATTTTTGGTATATAATTAAATGAAAAATAAGAGAAACTAAATCCATGACGAAGTTATGATTATATTTGTTTACTTCGAATGCATATGAATTTAATACTGCTCCATAAACAAAAAGCATGAATATTTCATTTGGAATTATTTTCTCTACAAAGATAAATACTGAATTTTTCCAATAAATAACATCGGAACTATTTAAACTTTAATTTAAGATCAAGCAAAGAATTATTTGTATCCTTCTCAAAATCTATGAATTTTAGTAGTCGTTATAAAAAGTTTTTTGGACTAAACTCTTACGGGAAAGGATGAATGAAACATTTAGCATTGGTAGTTTTTTAATAATTATTTTCCAATATATAAAATAACATTCCCCAACAGCGAATTTTCTGGTAATGATGAAAGTTTTCTGGTAAGAAATGAGTAGTAAAAATATTCATATTTCATATCCGAACAACTCAAGTATTTCAAAGAGGCTTATTGTATGTAAAACTGCGATGTATTTAAACGTATATTTTCTTAATGCAACATTAAACTATAAATTATCAGTAAAAATATTTACGAGAATCAAGTTTTTAATGTTTATGATTCATTGGCCTTGAATTTTGTTGATGTATTTCCCCATGTGTTCGTCAATTTATAGTCATATAACTATCGTATTTCTAAATAATGATCACAACAACACAAGACAATATTAGCACACAATGAGCTATATCATTTTCATTTCTCATTCCAATAAGCCAATATCCTGTTCTTAACCCGGTCATATTATTACCCGTTCTTTTACAAAGTAATACAATATATTGTTTCAAACCTTTTTTACATTCATTTTACTGTGTATTTACTAAAGACTTCTGAATTCCTATTTATACACGACTCATCGGCGTGCTAATAACAAACAATATATATCGTAATTTTTATGATATGACGAGGTAAGTAGGCATTTTCATATCAAAGCAACTTCAGTATATGGACTTTGATCTACGATAGACCTAAATACGTCGTGCAAACTATATTACGTGTTTTTAGTGGAATCAGGATTCGAATACTTAAATAAAATATCGAAGTTTTCGAACTTATTAATGTGACCTTTCTGTTACCCAAGCCAGGTTACATGTACGCAAATGCGCGCAATTTTTTTTTTCTTCGTATGGTCAACAAGGAAGTAAAATGCTATTTATAGCTGCTGTTATAGTAATATTATATGAATTATGATTTAATTGAATGATAAAAGGTGTAATGAAGTTTAGAAATCCCTCGACCTGTTATTATATTTTATTTCAAAATCAACTTCAAATTTTAACTCATGATAGAGATTTAATAAAGCTGACTAAGACTGCTGATCATAGTTACGAGTCAGAGCTTACGTGGGCAGAGCTTTTTCTGTCGAAATAAAACACTTTTCATTTTAAAAGTACTATGTTTTTATGTCGCTTCATTTAATACTTCATTAAGCAAACATGTATTGATACCAATCAACAAACTGTATGGAAAACCTGAAATAGCAGTGTTCAAATATTTGTTCAGATTTTAAGATTCGTATTTATTCGTATTAATGTAAGAATTTGTGAATATGCCCTAGTCTCGCAACATAATTCTCTGATAAAAAAAAACCACTTCTTTCAGTAAAGAAAAAGAACTTTGTCCACTCGCTTGAAGTTCAAACTTCGAATTCTTCGATTTACGTAGAATGAATACCTGAGGACTTTTTATTCGTACGTATCAAAAAGTTGGAATATTCGTCTTTAGAAAGAATTCTATAAATATTTTTTTTTATCCTCGATAAACTAAGACAGAAGCGTTTTTGAAGCTTAATTTTTTTTCGAAGGAATGCGAATTCAACTGAAAAAATATGCTTCAAGTTTAAACGTTGTGACAAATGCAAAGATAGAGACGATAAGATTTTTTTTTTTCCTTTTATTTCTTCTGAAAGTTTTGGCGCCGGCTCAAGTTACCATGTCTGATAAAAGTCTGCGAAAAGTTTTCGAATAGCTTATTAAATTATGATAGAACATGACAAAGTGTGTAATGAGGACTCCTTCCTATTCCTTTTTATCCAGCTTTCAATACTGCTCAAATATTCATAACTAAGAATTAAAATTTTATTCAGTAAAATGCATATGAGACCATATAAAAGTAAGAAAATAGTTAGAAAATTATAAACTCGAGATATTTTGTCCATTAATGAGAATCGAGCTACTCTTATCAAACAGAAGTTCTTAAGCCTAATGATACAGTAGAATTTAATTTCTTGTTTAATAATTACATAGTAATAAACAATAATTTTAATTAGAGATATTTAAATAGAATAATTGTTATTTACATTCACATTTCAGTTGTTTCTACGAGCAAAAATAATGTTTTATTTGATTCTGCTATGAATCTTCAACAATTTAAAAATTTAATCCTAATAATGATAAGAAAAACTCTATTTCTAATTTGATAATTGAAATTTATACAATTGTATTTCCTTTAATTTATCATCAAATGATATGGATTGAATTTCTGTTCTTTTTTTTTTTTCCAATAGGATTGCTACATCGTATAAAACTGAAAGAAATATTAAGGTAGGGTACATATGAGTTGTACTTAAATACGTAAGGTCATACCAATAAATTTGAAACAAACGATTTTTATCAAAATTCATCCCAAATTTAGAAGAAGAAACGAGCAATGATTTGAATTTTTCAATTATTTCTCCAAAAATAAAGAAACAAAAGAATTAATGGACTATTTTTTTTGAAGATTTATATTTTAAATGCAATTCTTACATATTTATTCAAGCACCTGTTGCCTATAAGCTGAGACACATTCATCTGCATATTAAGGGTACCAGGATATCCGGGAGAATTGTGGAATACCTTATCTAAGACTTTTTGTTTTTGTGATTTATGTATTTTCAATTTATTAGTAGAGCTTAGACTGTGTTTATGCCTAACACACATTCACTATTCACTCATTTATTCATTTTAAGGAGCTGAAAAAGTAATTTTTTTTGTCAAAATCTTATTTTCATCTTATTTCACATGGATATGATTGTATAGTTATGTTTATATTTTAGAGAAAACTATTCTGCAATATGGTTCTAAATTTTTATGCTTCCATAAAGGGTACTTATGTATGCAGTGAATCTAAAATATTTTTTAGTCATGCATAAGTCTTAAGAAATAATATTTTGCACGAAAAGGAGGAAATAAAATAAAAATTTCTAAAATTACAAAATTCTGTAATTTTTTCAAAGTAAGTGTATAATAATATCATTAAAAATGTTGGTTCACTATATTTTGTAAATAGTTTTGTATCTATGGAGTAAAATATTTTGTATATTTATGTAATAGTATTTTAAAAATTCGGTTCCTAAATGCAAATTTATTTGAAAACTCATGTACATGTTCAACTGAAAGAAAAATAAAATAAATTTGACCAAGAATTACTTTCATAGTTCAATAAAATGATTAAAATATCACTGTCAGGCACACAAAAATCTTAAGCTTTGTGAACATAATTTTTAAAATATCCATGTCACAAAAAGAAAGAGCCTTAAATTCGGTATATTTCCCCCTCATGTCCTGATTCCATTAAATTTGATAAAATTAATTCCGTCAAAATTGAAAACAGATTTAGACAAAAATAAGAGAAATCGAGTAATTTTAAGCAAAGTAATATATAATATGAATAAAACTTAATGAGCTAAAATTGCTTTTGTCAGAGATCTAGATATTGAAGCAAACTTGGAATATATTTTTCGGAAGAAAATGTCTCAATTTTCAGGTACATCTATTTATTATGCTGCTGTGTTAAAATTTAAAAACTTTCCATAAATACAACATTTTTTTCCCTTAATAGGCTGTGTGAAAATCTCTCTTAGAATTAAAATTTGCGAGACGAAACATAGAACACATTTTATACTGGGGGAAAAGAATTGATTTAATCAGAAATGTGTAGTATACTAAGATAAGATGCTTATTTTATGATATCGAAATCAGAAGGTAATATTGATGTTGAGATACTTTTTCGTCCCAAATGTGCTGAATTTAGGATCAGGTTCTTTGATAATAAGTGTAAATAGTTTTATAATTGAAATTTTATTTATTAGTTTATTTTTAAGTCAGTAATTATTAAAAATCTTTTAAAGTTATGTGAAGAATTTAAAAAAAAAAAATCAAAATTCAATTACAATAAAAAAAAAGAACTATAGTTTCAAAGAATAATTCAGAGAAACTATTTATAAAAAAAATTTATTTGAAAAATGAAAAAATGAAAAAAAAAGTTTTTCATTCTTTGTATAATCTAGAGTTTTGTGATGTTTTAAATCGTATAGCAAAATGAGATCCGTTCAATTAATCGTAATTGTAACTGCAGAAATAAACAATTAAAAGAAATTAAACAGCTAATCATGGATATTTGAAAGGTAATTCGCTTGAGGCTAGTTCTTCGAAATAATAATTTTTAACGGATACATTGAACATCTGTTTACTAAGTCTTCTATTTCGCTTCGTTTGCGAAAAAAGTTAATTTTGGTTAAACTGTTAGATAGCAACAACAAATAAAGGTATTATTGATCACATGCACTAGGACCTTTTGGGATCTTTTATTTCAAAGCTATTTCTTTTGTTAAAGTGTCTGATATATGAATTTATAAGATAAAACATCTTTTAACGCTAATGCAAATTATTCTGATAAATATATTATTAAACTAAATAACGAAGTAACACAAAGTTTTTAGATTCACAGTTTTCCTAAAGTGAAGTTTTATTATAGCTGTAATTATGCATAAATATCCGCGTCAATGTTCAGTACAGTTAAAATACATTTACCAATAACATAAATTACGATTATCAGCTCAGAATTACCGTGCACACGAATATTTAAATTGTTTTATGAAACCATAAACAAAAATGGATCCTGAAATATTAAAATGTTTTACTCATTGAAATAATTGGTGTACGTTATTCTTAGAGCATTTGCTAAAATAAAACAGTGTGTCAATTAATTCATATTGAATATATGAGTTATGTTTTCGAGAGTTGTCTATGAAATAACGGGACTGATCGTGTTACGGAAGACGTACACTTGCGTCAAACGCCAATGACTACCAACTGTTTAGTTTGAAGCCTTCTCTTTCGAGAAAAATGATCCTCTTTTATGTAAGCAAATCCGTATACACGTAGCCTTCATTCACATTAAAGATTCTTTCCCCTTTGTTTTGCCGAAAAGATGAAAGTGAGCAATGGCTTGTTATGAATTTTCAGTTGATTCTTGGAAAGGCCGCTACTTAAACATATAATTTATTAAAAAAAGTACATAATAATAAATGTTTATCATGTACACTTGTTTTTGACTCTTTTAAATGTTCTTAAGATGGCTGAGAAAACGTTGAATATGATTCACTCCCGGGCCACCCTTCCACGTCAAACGCGTATGGCAATATCAAAATATCTGTAATCTGATTCCATCTGAACGTCGGTTAAGCATTCGTACGATTCCTGAGACAGCAGGAATTGACAAAAATTCCGTACGGCAAGTTTCTTGACCAAGAGAATGCACTGGCACATTCCAAATTATCTATCAAGATGTTTCTAGCTAAGTACAAAATCCAAGTAGTAGAACATCCGCCTTACTCAACGGATATTGGACCATGCGACTTCTAGCTGTTTCCTTCGGTGAAATTCACATTAAACGGAACAAGATTTGAGACCGTTGAAGCTGTGAAAGAGAAATGGCACGAGTTCTGAAGGCGCTGACAGAAGACCTCCATCACTCTTTCGAACAATGGAAGATTCGCAAGGAGCGTTGTAGGGATAGAGAAGGGGTGTATATTGAAGGTGGCAATAAGTAAATATGTATAACATCAAAATGAAATGTTTTACAGAGACAGTCTCGTTATTTAACAACTGAATAAATTCGTGTTAAAAAAATTCTAACAATATTTCTTGCGAAAATTTTATTCTATTTACTTTCTAAATAGAAAAAAGTATAATTATTTTTTTTTGGTCACAAAATTCTAATTGCATTAATACTAGAATTAATCAACATAGGGTTGGTTAAAAACTATTATGTAGCTGATAACAAATAAATGAATTGAGAATTTCATCTATATGGTTTTAACAATGTTGAGGTGAGAGTTATCAAAATTTTGTTCCCTATATTGAAATTTGCATGTGGTGGGAAACTAATTTATTAATTATTATCAGGCATTAATCCTATATGATTAAATCTAATGTATTTTAATAAAAATTAATTACTAAATATTAAACAAAATTATTATAAATAATTTTATTATAATAATTATAGAAAAATGTCAGATAGATATTAATAATGTGTTTAAGAGAAAGAATAGGAATGAGATAGATTGGTACAAAATTATGTACAAGGAATATTTTAAGAAAAACATTCTTTTACTGAATTTTAATTTTTAGAAAGATTTAATTTTAAAAAATATTAATTTCTTTTTTGCATTAAAAAAAGATAATTTTATCTAGGTGCAGAGCATTAATTACGTGATTAGGAAGTGGATAATATATGTAGTCAATAATTTAAGGATATAACTAACTATTTGTTTTCCTAAATACAATATTAAAGATTATAATTTCGAGTTTAAAATGTAAAACATAGTAAAAGTATTTAATAAGTAAATATTTTGATAATATGATCTTCAACATCTAAATAAAAATATCGTCTTAATAACATTTAAATAATTAATTCTTACTAAATATCTCAACTGTAATAACGCTTTTAAATGTAATAGTAATCTGTATGAGGCAAATTTTTTGAACATGTGTTTTCTTTCAAATGTCACACTTTATGCAACAATTTTTTGGTATCTTAAATTTTAAAAACCAAAAGGGAATGTTGAGTCAAATTTAATTTATTTTAAAAATTAAAAATCTATTTTTGATTTACTTTTTAACAAAAAAAACCATTGCCAAAAGAGAGTTTAAGCAGTGAGTCCTTCACCTTGGCAACAGGTTTGGCGACCATTTGACGAGAAACTTAACGTAAAATTTAATTTTATAAATAGTTAGTTTTAAACAATTAATTTTCATTAATTTTATTAAATTATCGTATTGTCATTCAAACAATTGTGTATAGAAAAATTCAGTTGAATTAAGCGCTTTAAGATGTCAGGAAAAAGCTTTAAGATTTTGAACCAGACAAAGTTACAATGTGAGTTAAAGAAACCCCATTAAAAATGGGTCGCATTCTCTTCGGTTAAAATAACAACAAAGATTTATAAAATGATATTTGCATTACAATGTTTACAGAGTATATCAATGAGAAATATCAACATGTGATTATAGCTATCTCGATACTGTTGAAAACTAAGACATATTACGAATCGTGAGACTAAGTTTATGCTCAACACTTCGAAAAATACGTTTTTTAAGGTAAGAAGCAAAATAATTTAGACTAGTTAAGAAACAAACTAGCAACAACCGAATTAGCAATTAAATGTGGTCTTCAATTAAAAACTTAAAAGCAACAATATTTATGATATTGAAAATAGTCTTTAAAAGTACGTTTTAATAATAAAGATGATATTTATTTGAAAGACAAAAAAACAGCTTTTTTCTTCCCTAGGATAGATTCATTATTACTTATATAATAAAAAAAACACCTGAAATTATGCTATTATATGTATGAAATTCTACTTTAATTTAACTAATTAGCTTTTTCAAAAACTTAATATTAATATTAATGATGTTAAATTACATCATATTTTGAACAGAAAAATTTTGTACAAATTCTATACTGCTGTTTGTAGAAAATGCAACACCATGAAAGAATCATCAGAATCAAATGAAATTTAATGCAGAAACGACTTGTACTGATACAAATAAATGATGAAATTTTCAAAACAAAAGAAACAAATTAAGCGTCCGAAATCAGTATTTGGTGCAGCCACCATGCGCTGCAATAAGTGCTGCTATACGACGTGGCATGGAGTCAAACAGATGTTGAATATCTGCTTGAGGAAGAGAATTCCATATCGCTTGTATGCGCAACCAAAGTTCGTCTTTGGAAACTGCAGGACGCGGATCACGAGCGAGACGCCGACCAACCATATCCCACACGTGCTCAATAGGCGACATATCCGGTGAATAAGCAGGCCAAGGAAGAAGTTGCATGCGTTGTGCTGAACAGAAGTCTCGAACAGTCCGCGCAACATGTGGGCGTGCATTATCCTGCTGAAAGATAGCTCCAGGGATGCCTTGAAGGAATGGAACGACTTCGGGCTGTAGCACTTCACGGACGTACCTGTTGCTATTGAGATTACCCTCAATTCGTATCAAATTGGATCGTCCATGATACGAAATCGCACCCCAGACCATAACTCCGGGTGTTCGACCACTATGTCGTTCAATAATACACTCAGGAAGGCAGCGTTGACCGGCATAACGTCTAACACGAACACGGCCATCATGGGTCCACAAATTGAAGCGTGATTCATCTGAAAAGACAAATTGGTGCCAATCAGCTCGCCTGTCTCTGTGCTCAAGAGCCCACTGCCGACGCAGCCGTCGATGATTCGCCGTGAGGGGAATCCTGTATAAAGGCACCCTTGCACGCAATCCACGGCGCAGCAGACGACGACGAATTGACGAAGCCGACAATTGTACACCTGTAGCAGTAGACCAACGTGCTGCCAGCTGCCTGGAGGAAGCTGTGCGATCATTCACCGCCATGCGGAGCAGGTGTCGATCATCGCGCTCTGACGTCACCTTCTGTCGTCCAGTGCCTGTTTTTCGAGTTGTTCGGTGCTCGTCGGTCCACTGCTTCCAAACTCGCATCACTGTGGAACTGTTCCGCTGCATACGAGCTGCTATTGCGCGATAGGAAAATCCTCCTTCTCGAAGGCCGATTATCCTCCCTCGTTCAAACTCCGTAAGTTGCTTGAATTTCTTATTCTTCCGTCGTGG
>BMAW01043829.1:24581-64354 GCA_019974015.1 Nephila pilipes | reverse complement strand
AGAGAGAGAGAGAGAGAGAGAGAGACCGTGTAAAAAGAGTTGGGTATATATATATATATATAAAGAAAAAGTAGTAACATATTCCGATTCGTGCTTTCAGTATTATTGTATATCAAATATATGCAGTAGTCTAAAAGTATATTTGGTATTGATTGGAAATATTTGAGGTGGCATCGTGCCTAAGTATGTTGTTATATTTCAAGTTGAAGTTTGGGTCTAAAATATTCACTTAAGCTTTGACCTTTAAACCATTTCCTCAAGAGGAGGATAAGACGCTTCTAGAATTCCTTGGTAGTGGTTGTTACATAAGTTCTTATAGTTTGAAAACTTATCCTCTTGACATTTCGTTCTTTCTATTTATGTTTGTAGGACGATGAAAAAATTCACACAGATCGACATTTTTAGTAACGCATCAAAAGGGGTCTTAAGCCTTTTGATCTTTTTCTCCTACTTCTTTAAGTAACGCAGCATGGAAAAGAAGTTATTCTTTTCATTGATAGGAAAATAAAAGTAAAATTTCTAAGGATGATTAAAAGAAAAATCCCACTATATATAAAGAAAGTATTCCTTACAAAAGGAATAGTATATTATTATGTAATATATAATTTTATTATTGTAAAATATATAATTTTAAAATGTAGAATTTAAATCTTATGCATTTTCACTATAAACCCAGTTTCACTTGTTAAGAGCTATCTTTTATACTTGAGTAATTAATACCCCTTTACCAAGAGTAATAGTGTTGCTTCTAATAGCAATTTTAATATGCATTAAAGCAAAGAAACAATGATTGCTGTTAATATTCTTGTGCATGGTAAAAAATCTCTACAAAACAGATAAATACTCATTAATAACTTAATAATGTAATATAAAAAACTTATTAATAAGTACTTTTTAATTTATTAATTTATTTTTGTAAAACTTTGTCTTTATTTTCGTCCTATTTTTCCAGCCATCTTTATTCGATCTTCATAAATAGTATTCTAATTTATATTTATGAGATACACTTTTATTTTATATTCACACATTCAGAGATTTAAATATTATATTTATTTCAAAATATTTTGTAGCTTTGTAATCTTTATTTACATTTATTTAGTATTCGAAAACAATAAAAAACATATACATTAAAAAAGGATATTTGAAGTTGATTATAATTTTTAATCCACCTTACATTTTTCCTGTGATTATAAGTGGATTTAGAAGATTTTAGATACTGTATCTATGTAACCAAGGGAATATAAAACAAAAAATAATAATTGATAGTGATCTCTAAGAAAATGAAATTTTAATATGTCTTAATGTTATTTTGTAGAAATTAAAAATTATCTTATAAATGATAAAAATTATTCTAATATATTGAAAATAGTCTCAACTGAATAAAATAAATTTTAAAAAAATTGTTATACTATTTGGATACATTTTCTA
Source organism: Nephila pilipes (assembly GCA_019974015.1). Classification (NCBI taxonomy): domain Eukaryota; kingdom Metazoa; phylum Arthropoda; class Arachnida; order Araneae; family Nephilidae; genus Nephila; species Nephila pilipes. The sequence continues at coordinate 62,926 of BMAW01043829.1, read as the reverse complement.
CTATGATTAATGATTTTCTTGCATATGATTATTAAATTCATATACTTTACATGATTCTGAACAAATGGGAAGTTACTATATAAAGATCTGAGTGATTATAATGATAAATCGTATTTCAACATGACAAGTTATTTCAGGCTTAGGAAAATCGTGGAATTGCAATATAAATTGTAAAAAGCGTTGTTACTATATCATTTAAATTCATTAAAATATAATTATATTTAACCTATATGTTTAATTATTTTTATGCTTTTAGAAAATTCTTATAGGGCAAATAAAAAACTGTTTTAATTAATTTTAGAAATTCCTACAGTTTAAAGTCCCTTTATGTTTGTGAATACATTTTTTATTCACATAAAAAATTCCAATTCATGTTTTAACTGCAAAAAAGTTAAGTACTCTTGAATTCGCATATGTCTTAACATTTTTCATCTAACGTAATTATCACGACCCAGACAAAGCTCTCCTATCAGACAATGTAGGGTGTCGTTTTTACACGCGTCTTCCTTTAAAGAAAATTCTTCTTTAAAGAAAACACCAAACTTTGCTCTTTTCTGCTGCATTTTACATCGAAATTTAATTCATCACTGTACAGTTTACATCAATTTAAGAGTTCTTTTATATAATTTTTACAAATAATTTATTTCATTTGTAGGAAATTTTCAAGAAAAAGTTCAACATATCAAATCTGAGGAGACAATTAAATTAATCGCTGCTTTCTTGTTTAAAAAAATGTCTTGCTAGATCAATTGTTTGCTTTCTTTTATTGAATTTATTTTATGTGACCACTTTTACAAATTCTTAAAGACGGCAAAATACAATTCCCTTAAGTAAAATCTGTTGGTTTTTTTCCTCAATGGCAAATCAGGAATTTGAGGAAGGACAAATTGCTAATTCAGCAGCGAAAAATCTCACGAACTGAAAAAACAAGTATATACAATATAGAAATTTTTCATCTCTTAGCTTTTGAATTCTTTTGTTTTCATAGCTGTTCTTACATGCGAAAGAATACTGCTTTCTCTTAAGCTTGAAATGCATCAAAAAGGGGCAATTTCGCTATACGATGGGAATACGAAATAAATTTTACAAAATAATTTTTTCCTGAAATTTACATAAAGTTTTTGATACAAAATTATAGAGCTGTACAGAATTCTCAAAATTATTTCAGCTTTTACATTTCTAAACACATTACAGACTTTCCAAATATATGTTAAATTTGTAACATAATTTTTATTAAAAAACTGTAGGACAGTTGAATACTTGCAGTATCGAAAGCACTATTGTAGCTAAGTGTTAAAGATGAACAGTTTCATAACTAACAGAATAAGAATCATGAATCTGAATTCCAGTTTTCATCTAAGGCGATTGTAAAGAAGCAAAGAGAAATTATTTTGATTACATCGTACTGGGACTTAAAATCCTGATGTGTTGTACGGTAGCTCTGTAAATTAAGTATGGACTAAACGGCTGTGTAACTTGACCATGGCATAAAATAGAAGATCCGATTGTTTATTTGAGTGTGTTTTGCACTCTTGAGAGATGAAGAGGGTGTGATTCTTCTTTAGCTTCAAGAAAAATTATGTTCAGATAGACATCGCCAATGAATTATTTCATTTTTTGTGGTAGCAGATCATACTTTTCATAATTAGTACTTAAGTAATATACACTTAATGCTATGAAAGGAAAGTGTATCAATTACTTTTTGTTATTAATACAATACAATATTTGATGCATAATGGATTTTATACAATCCAAAAGTTTGTCTAAAAAGGCATTATAACTTAAAAGACATGCGATATCATCATGGAAATGCTTATGGAATTAATGATAAGATAATAAAAAAGCTCTAAAAATATATATAGTAATGACATTAAACATTTACCGTAAGAAATTAATCACTCCTGTTACGAGAGCATATATATATAAATAGATAGATATAGATATTATTAGAAAATAAATGTAATGAGAATAAGTATAAAGGGTGAAAAAAGGTAACTTGAATGTGTATATGTATTTTGTCATAGAAAGAATGTTATTGAGAATTAAATGTTTTCCCTGGAGTCAATTTACAGTGAATAATAAATTGAATTAATTTAAGTAGTAAAATGAGCAAGCAAATAATTGGATCTTGGAAATTCTTATTTACATAAAATAAACACAATATTTTGAATGATTTTAAATAAAAAAACTTTTTTGTTTAAAATAATTATTTGGATTTGACACAAATAAAATCATCAATGTTGGACAAAGTTGAAGATGTAATTTATATTTAATTTCAAACAAGTTTTTAAAAGCTGCAATCAAATTTTGCTATGCTATTCTGTAACTCAAGAGTGATCTGATTGTTTTTTGAAGTCGCAATTAGATGATACCTAAAGGCTATTACTTACGAACTTCATAGTTTTAAAATACCTTCAAATGACGAGGATCACACTTGAACTGGCACTCTCTCTCTCTAAACTCCTACACTACGCTAAAGGGATGATTTTATCCAATAATAGATCCAACGTGTATCAACCCCTCTATTTAATAAGTCACTTAGTAGCAACAGGACTCGAGCCTACGAATCAACGGAAACCACACCAAACTTTAGCTGTGCCTCTTGTCTACCGTGGCTTCTCAGTTAACAGTAGAGATATATTCCAGAATGCCGTTTGTTAAGTAACGAAGTTCTATTCAGTAAACTCAATTTTATGTTTACCCAACATTCACCTAATGTGATTCCATTTCCTATCTATTCTTATACACACATTTTTCGTATATCTTTTATTAAAAAATACAACTCACATTGATTTTGTTCTGCATATAATACCATATAATCTTAATTTTTTACTCAAAATTTTATTCCTCCGCATTCGAACAAAGAAATCAATGCACATTTTCTTATTTCTTAAAAAATCTACGAGTATAATTTTTATCCGGAAATTCCGCAGAAAAGAATTAGAGGAAAACACATGTGCTAGTTTATCATCGAAAAAAAATAAGCCGATAAAACCTTTTTGTTGAAATATAATGTGAGTATTCGTATTTCCTTATTTCGCACAAACGCCGGAAAGACGATAATTAAAAAGAATCAATGATGGCAGAAAATCCTTAATAAGTTTCGCAAAAAAGAGAAAAAAATAATTATTAAACTCCTGAACAACATAAGATAAAATGATGTGTAACTTAATCTGATTAGCAGACACTCTTTTATTGGGAAAAGTATTTTTTCCACCCATGCGATATTGTTTAATTTCTTCTAAATTTTTCAAAACATTGCGTATTTGAATTTAGTAATGTTTATTTTATTTTTATCCTTCAGTGGGTGTAAGAAGATAATCGATGCAAAACAAAATATATAAGACAGGTAAATTGATGAAAAATGATATTATCCAGTCGTTCGATACAATTTTGTCTCAGATTAGTAGTTTAAGTTTAAAAATGATGCAATTCAGTGTATTAAAAATAGTGAGATATATCAAAATATTAATGTTTGAAATGGAATTTATTGGTATTCGAAGTGAAAGTAGATAAATAGTTTTTAAACATGTCCGAAACAAAAGGAGTGATGCCTCTTTTAGTCCACGGTATTTAATCTTTATTATTTATGTAAAACGGATACTTGTTTATAACATGTTGTTTATGTACGAAGGTGCTAACAGGACTGCATCTTTTGTCGGGGTATGAATGCTAATTGTAACTGATCCTACCGCTAAGTGTCCACAGAATTGAACGTAACATGCAGACGAGTAATTAAATCTGTTTCTGTATTAACATGGGTTCTTCTAATAAACCAATTTAATGAGATGCGGTCATTGAAAGAATTTCACAACAGTTAGATTTGATGATTGTATTCATGAAAGACCTGAAACCTGTCTGTAGTCGAAACTGGAAGTTTCGAGATCGTCAAACACTAAAAAAAATTAAATGCTTTGATGCTCCAATTCTCTGGAACTGTAAGTTTATGAGGTATATCTGTTGTCGAGAGGACATCAGAAAACTATGAGTGCATTAATAAATTTGAATGTCACGTTATAAAGTATTTGGTCAACCAGAAGTCTCTATCTACTTATGGAGTGAATTAAAATATAAAATATTTCATACATTAAATAATATTTTTTGTACAATGAAATATCTGCTGTTATACTAGGGTGGGTCTATTCCAGATAGATGCCTCGCGATTTAAAGAAGAAAAATTTGCATAGGCGAGTCTTCATATGCTCATCTGTACTTGTTCCGAACAAAAACGGACTATTTTCTGCCGGGATGGTGACTGGTAATGAAAAGTGGATTATTTACGAAAAAATCATAATGAAATAGCGAACTTTGAGTACGGACAATTTGCCCCCTACCTATAAACGGAGCTTGAACGTGAACTAGAGAATGTTGTGTTCATTGTAGGGCGTCTGTGAATCAATGCAATATGAGCTTTAGAAATGCTACAAAGAGTCTGGTTTTAAAGATGTACTATAAGTAAATGAATGTTTTAAGCAAAGGTACTATAGAAAAGTGGCCGGTAACGTTTGATAGTGAGCACACATCATACAGTATCATGATAATTTCAGATCATATGCTGCTTTGACGACTAGTCATAAAATCAATGTTCTAAGTTGGGAAATTTCCATCACATCACTCCATATTCCCTAGACCTAGCACCCAAAAAATTTCAATTGATTCTTTGCTTGTAAAAGGTTTTGAGAAGAAAAATCAAACTTGTAGCAGTTGTCAACTGATCACTACTTGAGTTTTTTGCCAGTAAAAGTAAAGCCGCTTTTCAAAAATAATATCTTCAAATTACCATCACTCTGGCAAGAAGTAATAAGTAATGACAGAAATTATATGGAACAATAAATATTATTAAATGTACGAAAATGCATTACATTCTTTCACTTCGCTAACATATAGAATTTTTCGGTAGACTTATTATTAATATCCCACATAAGTCATTCAGGTAAAAGAAATAGTTCAATAATGTTATTATCTAGTTTGCTAGTACAATCGAATATCCAGTCCACATGCTTATTTTCTAGAAGATCTGATGTCGTCGCGAATGCATAACAGGAGAATTGGACATTATCCGCTTTAAAGACAGTTTTATGTGGAAAATGGTTTCCGATTTTCGAAAATACCTGCAATGGAAGAATTTTTGGTTTCGAGTTGTAGTAACAATAATTGACAAAATTTGATTCAATATTAAAATATATCTGGAAATTGGCTTAGCGAGGTGCTGCATTGAAATAAATATAGTCTCTGAATACGTAATGTCCTACTCAAAATACTATTTCTGACATTAAACTGCTTGGCAATCTTTGCACGTGTGTTATATCTAGATCGATTCAGTTAGTCATAATATTGAATATTTTTTTGCTTGGGATAAGTCTATCTATTACCGATATTCCTTAGACTATCTGTTGGATAAAATCCTCTAGTATTTTTAGGCTGTCTCTAATCTTAATAAAAATTAGTCCCTTAATATTAAATGAGTTCCTACAAAATTTGACGATACAAAAATTTTTACAGAACAGTCTCAAAACTTATTTCCCTATTTGATAGATAATTTCTTCTAATTGTAAGAAACATTTTGAAAATCAGAAAAGTAATGACATTATTAAAAATTTAGCAAAAATGTTAATTGTAACATATCAAATATTTAATATTTGGGATTATATTGGGTACAAGCAGTCTAATTTTGCAAAAAAAAAAAAAAAAAAAAAAAAAAAAAAAAAAAAAAATTTTTAGCAAGAATTATTTCTTGAAATTTACTAACTATTCTGATTCTTAATTTAATAATACCTTCTGAAAATTAATAAAAGGTTTTGATGGAATATTTAATCTAAAGTTTGGTGAGCAAGTTTATATAACTGAAAATAACTTTTTTTGGATTGAAATGAAAATTGATCCTTTCGAAAATCAATGAATAAAATTAATCAATAGATACCTTACTATGTGATTAGCGATTCGGTATGTTCCCATGATGAAGCGTGGAAGTTTAAATTTAAAGTATCAAAATAAGTATCCTGGTTATGTAATGGTGTTTGAAATAATCAATGTATTCCATACAGTTGTTTTGCTATATTAATGGAACGAACTGAAAATAAAAAACCGCCTAAAAAAGCTTTAAAATTGGTGAAGTCAGATTAAGAGATAATTACATGTATTATTTGTCATCCTCAAAAACCTTACTTTGTTTTACTTTTTTCTGGAAAAATCTATTTTATGTAATACGATATATTTCAATTTAGAATGAAAATCCTAATAGATATATAAAAATAATGTTGCTACAGTATTTCATTAAATATATAGTACATTTATTAGCGCTACAGAAATGAATCTAGCTGAGTACAAATATTACTCTTAAATACTCAACTAATAGTCAATGACTTAACTATTAATTTTGTAAATTTAATTTTTTCTTATATTGTCACTTAGAAAACTTATATTTTTAAAAAGTTACATTCGGCTATAATTTATCTAACAGGTTCCATTAAAGAACTTATTATAGTTGCTTTAAAATACACGTATTGTTAATTTTTGAAATGAGATTTTAATTTCCGGATAATTCAGTTTTCGTTCGGCAAGTTTTTAAAACGTAGTGAGTATTTAAGAAATGAAGGAACATGAATTTTAATCATGTTAATTATACTTCAGTGATCATACTCATTTAAAACGGCAGCGTTTTTTACTAGAATGTCAAAAACAATTTCGTAGTACGGTGTGGAAAGTTCGAGGGAATGGTCTCAATTCAAATAATATAGTTTGTCTCTAATGTAATAATGTCTGATCTATTTTATTTATTTTTACAAAATAATCAATTCGTTCACACCAACCACAAATTCTTTACGTAAAAAACCATTTCAAATTATAATATTAAATATTTAACGTAGATATTACAAGATTATGAGAAGAAACGTAAATGTATCACACATTTTTCGATATCATGAGTTAAAAAATAGGCTCATTTATAGCAACAACGTTCACAACTTTTCAATGTTTTTTGTTCTCTTGAAATATAAATACTACCTATTTGAAAATAAGTACATAATAATTATATAATTAGTTTTGATGTTCATGAATTAAAAATGCGATATTTATAAAATGTTAAATTAAGTAGAACAACATGAGAGGAAAAAACAACAAAATATCCGATACTTTATAAGTCTTAAAATGTAAATGGGGGAAATGACATATATTTGTATATCTACATTTTTTATCTTTAATTATTAATTGTTATTAATCTAATTCATAGGTTCAATCGTGAGATTGTATGGTAGAATTACATTACGTAAGTGGGAACACTTGATAGATTTTGATTAGTAATTGAAATTAAATAATGGCAGCAGAAGTTTCGACGAATGCATTCTAATTTTTACTCATTCCAAGTAATCCTATATCTCCAAATTTTTTTGGCACCCATTTAGGGAAACTAATTAGTTACTTACACCATTTGTTCCCTTGAAAGATGTTGCTAATTTTCCTATTCATTGGTTGATTATGCTAATTCTTCTGATGTAATTAGATGATAGAGGAAGTTTCTGGATTCAATTTCGTTTCGGTTGTTGATACAGTTTTCATTGAATTCAATTAATTTGTTTTAGACTCTTTTGAGAGTTCTTATTTAAATATCGTCGGTAATAACACGTAAAATGAAAACTATTTATCATATTCAATCATAATTTCTTAACCTCTCATTTTGAAAATTTGAAGCATTTTTTAAAATCCTTTTTATATATTTAGTAATCACGTTAAAATAAATTACCTGAGTTAGTTGAATTTTATCATGTAACAGAAGATATGAATCAACTTTAATAAAACTTCATGTTTTTAAAATTATATATGCATAAATTCAGAACAAATTCTAAAAAAAGCCGCAAATAACCTTCTAAAACTCTTTTGTTCAAACTATATTGTTTATTACATTTTTATGATTTTCGGTGATTAACTCCATTTGAAATTGACGGAATATCACAAATGTTTTTAAGAAAAAATTAAATTGTCTTCTTCAGATTCTTTTCTTAAATGAAAATAACATTAAATTTTCTAAAATATTTAGCAAACATTGGATTATTCTATAAAACACATTTAAAATAATTCAGAATTATAAGCTGTATATTTGTAACAATTATACAGCATATAAAAGTTAGGAATCTATCATTAGCTTTTACTATTCTGATATACAATGCATAAGACATTCATTTCTGTGTTTAAGAAACCCTTCAAAATATTTATCTGAAGTTAAACTCGTAACTCACCAGTATTGATTCCTTTTCCTTTTATTATAATATGTATAATCAATTCAGTGAAATAAATAGAAAGTCATTCATTGATAATAATCTAGTTAATATATTCAAATCTATGAATGTTTAAAATTCAATCTCTAAATCCCTATATTTGGGAAGAAAGTCCCTACACGTGTCTGACCCTAAATATTAATATTATAAAGATCACTGATCGGTTTTGAATTAATCGGTATCGAATCCTTAATATAGCATTAATTCTGAGTTCAATTCATTTACCCTTCGTAAATCTTTCCTGGATACGATGTTGCTGTTGAAGCCTAGTGGTCAGGGTCAGGGTCACCAGACAGGCATTGTTTTCGTTCGTGTCGTGGATTCAAGGATCCGCCATGTATCAGAGTCGATACTCTTTAAAACTGGTCGAGGTCTCCCGTTTGTGGAAGGTGGAAGTTTGGAAAGGGAAGTTCCATTCCAGATATCATGCTCGTCCCTTGACGAAGGTTCTAAAACTCGTGGTCCGTCGCCAATTGCCCTCATGTTGCTTCTCAGTGCGACATTAATAAATAATCAATCACCTAGTTGTAATCCGATAACCTCATATAATTCTGAATGCAGGCACGATATTCCTTCGTTTAAAGCTTCTACTCTCACTATCTACAACTAAGTTTGATTAAAATTTCCACCTGTTTATAAATGTAATTATTCAAATCTTTTTCACAATACTTCCGTAATTCTAATCTAATCTACTTAAGTGTTATTTCATTTATTGAGAGAGTTTTCAATTAAATCGATATAAATTTAAAGCCCCAAAGTGATAGTTTAGTGGTAAAACGCGATATAGTCCCCATTATGACTTAAATTATAATATCAAAGGTTATTTAATGAGAATAAAAATATTTGAATGTAATGCTTTGAAGTAGTTAATGACTTCCGATACCGTTTTCAAAATTTGAACGCTTTCTAACTAAAACACATGAATAATTTTATTTTATAGTTATAAAACTTCTTCCACTTAAGAATTTAAAAAATATTTAAAATTAAAGAATATTAATGTGTTGAAGAGATTTAGTTGTAGATAGCTGCATATAGTTTTTCATAGTTTACAAATTTTAATATTTGCGTAATATAATTTTAAAATCGATTGGTATTTAAATGGTTTCATTAAAAGTTTAAATATTTTAAAGCTAATTTGTGTTATTAATGAAATATTTTGTACCCTTACTATACATTCAATTAAAGGCAAAATAATTGACTTGATTTCAAATTATTTTATTTTTATAAAAATTGTTACAAGATATCCCGTTTTTTTGTGTAAAATTGTATGTATAACATAAGAAATGATTTTATTTATTTTGTTTTCAATTATTTATTTTTTTTTATTTTAACAATTAACAAAGTTTTATCAAACAATATGAATCTATTTTCTTAATTTTAAAGGGCGATGGAATAATAATATAATAACTTTAATTTGGAGTAGTTTTCATTTCCGTAATTAGAAAATAATTTAAATCTTAGTATCTGAAAAACATTATTACCTAAAAGAAACACATAGACAAAAACAAAATGTTTGTTATTGCATTGACCGAAAATTTAATATTTCAATTTAATTAAATGCATACGAGTATGACAAATAATTTTAGCCTTGAAGAATCATTAACTAACACATGAAACCTGAGTCGTGAAACTTAGTAGTAAAATTGAGTAACTGCATTTATTTTGCTTCGCAGCGTTTAGTCATTCATTTTATGACGAAGATATATTTTCAAAATTTTGCTCAAATAATTACGTATTGCTTCTTCAATAGCCTTTCCTATAAAAACGGATAGTCCATTATTGACCCTCATATATTATATTGATACTTTCTTTGTATAGAAAAAAATTATGTTTTAAATATTTTCTTTCATTGTTTAAAAAACTAAATTTGGATTAGAGAGAAGAAAAACTACCAAGAAATAATACTGTAATTATTTTTAAAGTAAGTTATAAATTTTCATTTTGTGTTTAATAACGTGAAATGTCGTGATTAATTGAATTATTATAATGTCAAATAGTTTGTCGAATTAACCTTGGTTAAGTATTGAAATATGATAAACCCTCCATCTTCTAATATATGTCAAAATTTAAAAATTTTATTAAGACATCCAGAGAAGAATATATAATTTATGTTTTTTTTTTAAATAAAAGCTAATATTCAATTAATTTAATACATATTTATTATTTAATAAATATCCAAAATACATTGAATTATTTTGTTTTAAAATTTCATTATTCTCTCTAAATATCTGCTTTATTAATAAACGATTATTTTCACTTAACGAATTTTATAATGCATTTATACAAAAAATGAAATAAAATCGTTAAAAATGTAAATAAACAAATATATTTAAGAAATTCTCATTAACCGGATCTCTATTACGCGCGTCCCTGCGCTCAATTTAAACTATCTCCAAAGGCACTACCATAATTTTTATATATAGAGAGAAATGATTAATTAATGATAAAATAAATATATACAAAGGGGAGACAGCATCTCTTTTTTAAACAAATAAATATCTGACAGCAGAATATTTCAAGTGGATATAAAGATTCTATTTGAGAAGTTGTAGAATTTTTTAAAAAAACTTTCTCACCAAAGTTTGCTAAAGCTTAAAGTTTTCAGTTATTTTTTTTATAGAGAGACAACTTTAGTATTCTTGAGTATTGGTTGTTACCTCTGAACACTGAGTTTCAGAAGTATTATTTTGACATTTTGTTTTCGCGATAAAGTTGCAAAATTCACCCTATTATCTAAATAGTATACGGAACAAGTTTTCGTTTTACCCTATTTTAAGCTTCTTTGTCTTTCTTTCTTTTTTTTTTTTTTTTTTTTAAAAAGTGATATTTTGAAAACAAGTATTTTTTTTGCTATTGTTAAACTGAGTAATACTTGAAATATTATTAAAATATATAAAAAAGAGTGTAAGGCTTACGCATCTTTGTACAACTTCATTGTGCAAATATCTGATTTCTTATTTGTATAGTTAATAAAAGATTATAAAATCATTTGAAAATTTTTTACAGGACTATTTCCAAATCCTTTTTTACATTTATTCATTTCAGAATAAAAGACGATTTTTAATTTATTTGCATATTTATTTTTAATTTATTTTATTGCTATTACATATCATCACACTATAATCTAAAGACAAATTTATAATAAATTATTACACTATTTTAATGAAAGATTTTCAAGCCTGCATGAATAGCCTAATTATAAAAGAAATATAACGAATTGTTTGATATTTTGATTTTAGCGCTTCGATCAAAGCAGAAAATTTGCTGTGTATGTTATTTCATATAAAATTCAAATGTATATAGATCTTAAGTTCATTAATGCTTATTATTGATATGTTTTAATGAGACAGCTAGAGAATATAGTTTGTTTTTTGTTACAATATTCACATCATTTTCTCTACAAAGTTAGGGCACATAAATCCTAATAAATATAAGAAAACAACCACCATTTTTTAAATATGTTCTTACACACATTATTTATAAATTATTCAAAGTATATGTAGAATAAATATAACAGAAAACATCGTGTAATCTTGATATTTATTAGGTTGCAATAAATTGTAATGCTATATGCACTAACATTTCACAATTCTTATCTAAAAAAGCAATTTATTTGGGTAAAAACAGTTAACTCTGTTCCTGTAGATAAACTTATTTTATGAAAATATTTAATACGGGAAATTAAATAACCTTTAAAATTACATAACTCTAAAGCGAAATAACATAATTTATGTGATATTTCAAGATTCAAACAATCGTGAAGCTTAATCAATAAACGTTTGTAAAAGGATGTATTAAAATACAACATTAGAAAGCCACGAAGAACAACTTATTCAAAATATTCGTAAAACCCACCAAAATATCATAAACATAAATTGCACATTGAGTAGCATTCAGTGATTTTTGATGCATTTTCTTTCTCGGAAACGTGATAGTTAAGAAGGAAAATGTTTTCATGGGATCATATTCAACATTGTTTTCTATTTCTAAGAAAGATTAATAAAGGAATGTCAGAGATTAGCCCATTTTGTTTCCGACTATTGAAAAGTTTTAAAAGTGATTGAAAAGTTTTTATCCCGTATTTCAACAGCAAGTAGTCCATAATGAATTTTAAATATTTTTGAGGATAGTTAATGTAATGCGTCATTAAAATTTATCTTTTGTAGATTTAGTGAAGCAACACATTTCCTAATTTCTGGTGATTTCAAGAGTATTAAGCAATCTTGATGTCTTTAAAATATTCCACACACACAAAAAAATATTAAAATATTAATATATGTTCAGATTTCTATGTGTATTAAACATCAAGCTCTGAAAGTTTGTTTTACTAAAATGTATGAAAGGACTTGTATTTTTTTAAAAATAAAAAACTGAACTTTTAAAAAGAAGTCATTTTACATAAAATATAATTAACCGCCTTAGAAATAACTACTGCATGTTTCTAAGAAAGAAAAGGTTAATCTTTACATTTAATGTGTGTTAAGAGTGATGTATGTGTACAAATAGATTGATCGTGTGTTTGAAAACCAATGTATTATTTATAAAGTTATTCTTAACTAAAAACAAGCTCCTTGAATATTTTATGTACATTACCCTAAAGAAAAGTTAATCAGTAATGCATGCATAAGCTAGCATGAAACTTCTTCATTTATTTTTTTTACACTTATCAGCGATGATTTACTCAATACTTGTTCATTGTAAATTAAAAATTCAATAAAATCGAATGTCTAACAACAGTAATAGTTTAAAATATTTATTATACTATACAAAAATCTCAAGGATGGTATTGAACAATCAGAATTAAATTTTAAATTACTTTGAAATATGTTTTTTAATGATAGAAATTTGGTTGACTCTGAAACAATAAAAAGAAAAATAAATTGTTGGAGAATGTCTTATCCACTAAGTCCAAAATATAGGGAGAGCAGTTAATTTAAATTACACATTTATTTTAAGACTCCACGTGCAAATCACACATAAACAAATATTTACATTATTTACAACTACAGAAGGCTTCCACATAGCCTATATTACAATTTAACCCGCTTTTTTGCGGTCAGGAGAAATAACCCGCCTTTTGCGGTCAAGATTCAAAAGCATTCTGGTCAAAAATTACCCATGAACCCGTGCGCTCTCACTCACACGAGACAAAGGCGCCTCCTGGCGGGATCCGAGTAATTTATTTCCAACATAAATGAACAAATGAGAAACTTTGTGTAACACTAGTACTCCTGTATAAAAATTTAAGGAATAAGAATAAAATACACATTGTTTGCACTTATATCAGATTTAAAATAATTAATTTTAGATTTTTAGCCTCTTTTAATTAAGAAAAAAAAATATATGTTCTCTCCTGATAGATTAATAAGATACTCATTTCCAATAAAAATGCTATGCTACGACTATTCTAGTTTTATTTATAATTATTAATATATTTTATAAATTAAAAAAAAAAACATGCTATTTATAAAAAGGCAGGCTGTTTGTAATAAACAAAGAGGATTAAAATCACGTTTTGAATAATTTTATTTTTAATTCCTGAAATATATATTTCTAGCATATGTGAAATATAGATTTCCCGTTTTAAAAATTATACTAAATTTATTTTATTTTTACTAAGATTTATTTTAAAGTATGCAAAATTTATTTATTCATTTTGAAGAGTGTATAAATAAGTGAAGAAAAACGGTTTGCGAAAATTGAATACATTTATAAATTTTTTTGCATTGGAAATCACAATATTTAAAAATCATTACGATGGTGCTTGATTTCTCTTAAAACTAAGTATTCCTAGAAAATATAAGCAAATTAAAAAAGAAATCGAGAACAATATTCTGATAATGATTTCTGCTGCTACATTTGTATGCGCGGTAAATGCTGCAATTTAAATCTAGTACATTAGTCGAAAAATTTAATAGCTTTTCCAAATAATGCAAGCAAAAGACACGAGAAGGATTACGAACATAATCTAAGTGACTTAATGTATTATGTCATTTAGCTAATATTATATATATATATATATATTCTTCGGTAATCTTAATTATAAACATATATTATGCTTTGAAAAAAACAAAAATTTTTCTTTGATTTATTACTTATTTTTGATTTGTGTTGTCTAAAATTCAACTGGTATATAAGTTACAAACATGTCATAAATTGGGTAAATGTACCTTAAAATTAATTAAACGTTGAAGCAAAATGACAATCGTAATATGCAAGTCTAATATAACAAGGTGAAAACATTTCTATATTGTGGTCAGAGATAAAAGAATTGATTGGATTTTATTTGATTCTTTCGATTACACAATCCTTGTGAAATAATGTCTCTAAAAATGAAACATATACATGGATTCCGGGTATAAAACCTTCATTTTAACATTATAAATTTTCTAGTCTAAAAAAATGCAATAATAACATAAATAAATGAAAATGAAGTATAAATGTTTATGATTGATAAAATATCCTTTAATGATTGATAAAATATTTAGTTATTCCAGTGTTCAACAATTGTTCCAGAGTTTGATTTTCAGTCGAGGAAGGCTTAGTGGTAAGAGTCTTTTAGATTATTATTGATGGGTTGAGTTAAGGTAGTAAAACCCCATCCCCGGGAGAGCCTTTATAATTGTTGTTATATTACTAGAAGTTAATAAATTGCGTAACTATTGTTCTAGTGTCTCTTTGCTTGATTTATTGAGTCTTAGTGTTTAATCATTGAATTTAGCTATGGCACAAGAAGCAGCACGGAATGGGCAGACGTTACAGTGTTAATAAAGTGAATAAACAATTTTACTACAAAATATAAAGAAAGCAAAAAATTACTATGGAAAAGCAACAAGAGTACCAAATATTTAATTTACTATGATTTAAACACCTTTAGAAAATAGAAACATTTCATTTCAAATGTTTAATCTCCTAGACATGGTAAAAACGATAATAATGTAATAATAATTTTATGAATTTATCGAAGTATGCTCTATCTGTGTATATGATAATCTTTTTTCACATAAAGAATTCTAAGTACGTTGTAACCGTTACAGGTAATCAAAATAAAGTCTCTAATAATCTAACAAATTCCTCGTCTAACATAATTACAATTTTCTAGACATTTTTCCTCTTCTGTCTCGTCTAGACAATAAAGGTGAATTTTCTATTACATATCTTTATTATTCTCTTTGAAGTTTACATACCTCAGTGGTATTTTACGCTGAAATGTAATTATAATATCATATACATATAACTTTTAACATTATGTTTCAGTGAACTCAACAAATATTTAATTCTTTCAATCTATCGTAAAAATAATTTCCTCATTTTTTTAAGCTTTTTACAGTGAAATAATTTAGGATTTTATGGTGAGAAAACTAAATTAGTTTCTGAAAGCAATTTCTTTCATATAATTTATTCGCCTGTTGGGGGAATATCTTACAATAAATATGATATGATTTGCTTGTGTTGAAAATAATTCTGCTTTATTTTAAGTAGGTTATAACATGCAATATAATGGCATTTTAATCAAAATCTACACTTGAAGTTTTTTAATGTACTGAATAATACTGAAATGTACTATTTGTTTTTTAATATTGTGTTTGTGCGAATATATAACGAACATTTGTAATGAACCTAACCACAGTCAGATTCAGCTTTCCCTCGATTAAACAACCGGAATAGCTTAATAAATAGTTCAGAGATTAACCTACTCCATCAGTAAAAGAAATTTGGTTACACAGGCACACACTGCATTCATTATGTCTATAAAACACTGTGGAATCTCCAAAAGACATTCAGAGGAATATCTTAACTTCATGCTTTTGTGTTGCGTTTCTGCAGAATGCTTTACTTACAAACTTAAACTTATTACTCATCTCGTCTGTCATATTGTTTCTCGAGTAACAAAATTAAATTTCAATTCGATCAAACACAGATAAAATAATTAAAACAGTCAATTATGTCTCAAAATAGAGTTTATTAGTTCTCTAATAATTGAATGCTCTCAACCAGTTTCAAATCCTTTGTAGCGAGTATTAACGACTTCTATAATATAGCAAAAAATCACTTAGCGGAATACGATGCGAGTAAATCCTAGAAATAGTAAATCATTCAGACAGTGTTGGATCCATATGTCAGCAAATCTGAAAACCCACAAAAATCTCTTGTTTATATCACTCTAGCACTCTTCCTTTTACAATAACCTTATATTCTTCAGTTCAATTTTCAGATGTTTATACACGGCTTGATTAATCTATTCATTCCGCTCCTAAAATTTGCTTAATTTTCCATAACCACATTTTACTGTGTTATGAAGAATTTAGATATTTAAAATTTAAGTCAGAATCCTCTCCCCCAGATGTTAACTGATAGAAGTTTCGTGAATAGCTCATGTTTCAAGTTCTTTTATCTTCATCGTTCCATCACAGCTGTCTTCTTTCGTAAGCTTCAGAACCATACAGAACATCCGAACGCCTTCTATCAGTTTATACATTCAAAAGAATTATTATAATGCTTAAAACACTCAACATATAACATTTTGACCTGACAGAAGATTAAAACTGATGTCAAAACAAACCATTAGGATATCATGATTGTGATTGTCGATCGTACTCAAGAGAGCTTCATTCAAACAGTAGCAGCACCCAGGGAATAGAGTAACAGCTGGATATAAATGTCCGGGAGCCAAATTTATTTTCTAAAGTTTTGGAAGGAAATTTCTGGTCTGCATGTTCTCCATGGTAGAGGTTTCAGTCACAGTCCAATTTGAGTAATCTTCTCGAAAAAGAATGTTATACTATGAAGCGGCTCTAAAGATTAAATCTTAGTGAATGAAAAAATAAATCTGAAAAGCATGGGTTACTCTGATACCGAACATTGCTACTACTAGTAGTTGTCGGCATCCAAGTAGTATGACTTCGCATTTATAATATTTGTAATTGTTGTGATACCAGTTTCCTTCTCCTGTCAGGTCGATAAGTCGCACTGCCGTTTTATTTCAAATTTGAATTACGCATTTAAATAAAATAAATAGTTTCTTTGTAAATTGTGACGGGTTCCATATTCATGAAAGATTATAAACATATTTATAAATATAATGAAATGCATAAATGACCCAGTTGTTATTTATACCGTGATACAATGATTAGAGGGAAATAATTACACAAATTAAAGATTATCTCTCCATTTAAAATACTAGCAAACCAAAAATAGAGATTAAAAGAAATAAGATATAATTTTTTAAAATTTTGCTCAGTTTTGATTACTCCAAAAATTTACAATATCTTACCTTTTTTAGTCAGTTAAAAATTTCTAGAAAATTTAATATTTTCAGATTTGAAGAGAATAAACGAAAATTTCGAGGAAACAAAATACTTTTAAAATATGTGATTGTTTAAATGGATAAAAAATAAAGATATTTTAGAGAGATAGTTCTCTAAAAAGCGTTATTAAAATTCTACATGTTTTAATTTGAAATTTTCTTTAATTTTTTGTATCAGTATTTCCGTTATAATTGGTAGCAATTGTTAAGTAATGCAAAGAAAAGTCGTCTATTTTTATTAAAATACTCATCAGAAACTAAATTGTAAAATACCATTTGTTTAATCAAAATACAATAAAAAACTGAAAGGAATTGCTAATTTTGATAAAGTTGTATATTATTGTACTTTATAAACATATATGTGTGTGTATACAGTTTTATTAATATTTCAATGATTAGTATATATTTTTATAATAATATAAATTTTATATTTAATATATTTGAAGCATGTCTTTTGACAGAGAAAAATTCTTCTACTTTAATTCAATAGTGTAAACAGGTATTATTTAATTATAGTATGAATTATTATTTAATAAAGTATGAGCAAAATTTAAATGATTTGAATCTAGTTATATTTTCTACTTTTCTTCTCAGAATGATTTCGAATACACCAAAAATTGTTACGTGGAATATATTGGCTACTCTGGTATTTAACCGGTCCTTCTGATCAACTAGTTAAGTGATGTGAATGGTTGGTAAATGATGTATTAACGCAGAGAAATTCTCCTCGTCTCATTGCCAAGTTTAAAATCTAACAGATCAGTCATCAATAGATCGTTGTGATTCTCCAGGACCTTTTTAAAACAAAACATACGAGAAAACACTCAAATAAATCAAATTAGTTCAAGAAAGTTTCTCATTTATTAAATAATCAGATCAATATATATATACTGTCATGTTCTGGATATTTCTCTAAAATGTAAATGCAGCAAAACAAATGTAAGAAAGAAATTTTGGAATGAGGGAAATTATTTTCTAAATTATCATATACTTATTTTTTCAAAATTCAAATGATAATAAAAACACTTTTTATCGATTTTTGATATAAATGTTATTTGGAAAAAATTTTAAAAGCATTTTTCGTGTCATGAACTTTTTCATTTCCTTTACTATTATGAAATTATCTTTTTTGAGGTAAAAAAAAAGTTCTGACTTGTTCAAAATAAAATTAAAAAAAAAAAAAAAAATTGCACTTATAGAAAGCCTTTTCTATTTGACTTAATTAAAAGAGGATAGAAATATAAAAAAGAAATAATTACCGAATGAAAGAAAAGTATTTTCTTTGAAATTTTGCCCATTTACAATAAAGAAATTGCTTTTTTTTTAGTATCTAGAAAATAAAAATGTGTATTTTACACAAGAAACCCTCACTAAAAGAGGGCACAACACATTTAAAAGTATAATATAAACTATTCTATTCTTCTCTGAATTTAACATACTATCAAGAAAAGTAATTTTACAAAAAAAATAATTTCAGGATAGCAATTATGGAAAATATATTTACTCAGAAAAATTTCAAATTCTTTTCCAGATTATTATGTCCTAAAAATTTTAAAAATGTGTTACACAATAAAAACATTTACTACCATTGCAATTTATACATTCAATAAAAGTCTTCTTCAAACGTTTTTGAATTATGTTTCTGTTTTGAAATGTTAAATATAGGTTTCAGTTCCCTATTGTAGTTAGTTTATTAAATTTCTGGTAAATAATAACTAAATATTAAAACTTTTCAACACATTTTTATAAAAATGAAATCGCATATGAATCGCATTACTATCATAATAACTAGATTTAGGATATATATATATATATATATATATATATATAGTCCTTTAGAGATATTGTTATTTTTGAAATGTTTTAAGAATAAAATAAAATCTGAATAATTTTTTTTTTGATAATTTAACAAATTTTTAAAGATATAATAAGGAATACAAAGAGCATGTAGTCAAGAAATTACTTATATTCAATAATATAACTTATAACACTTTCGTTGAGAATTTGCAAATCATGTATTATATTTTGATATATATTTCTAGAAAATAATTCTTACTTAGAAAAGTGAATGTAGTTTTCATTCAGTTGATAAGAAATGAGGTTAATTTTTGATGAGACATATCTATGTGTCATAATATTATTAATATCCTCTACAAGAGTAGTTATATAGAACGGTAAATCAAGAATTAAAAACTAAGCATTTTAAGACATTTTCAATTTAAATTAAATTAACCGAGCAAATTTCATGTCTAGTACTACCTGATAAACATTTCTTTTTTAGTATCAGTTGTGTGATTCTCTTAAAATTAATTCTTAATATCTAGTCATATGTAGTACATGTATATAATAATGTATGTTTAATAATGTATGTTTGATTATGTATTATATAGAAAGAATATTATTACATATCTATAAAAAGTTTTACACAATAAATTATAACTATAATTTTACTTGTGTCTAGTAGTTTTTTATTTATTTCAGAAACTTTTTAAATAAGAATATTGTTTAGGTATTTGTACCAGCATAAGTATTTATAAAATAGCTTTATTTAGTAGCCTTATTCTTATACAAAATTTGTCATCTACTCGACTAATAACAAATCTTACAAATATTCTAATATTATGAACCACGTCTGGTGATATATTAGTTTTTGAATAATTTCAATATATTATTGTAAAATATCAAGTAATTCAGTATACACTTGTGTACAATGTATCATTCTTTAGCTGAATTTGTTCACTTAATAATGTTTTCGTTTGCTATCAATTTTAATTTTTTCTGATATCATACATTTTAGAATGCAATGACTTTTTTTTTTAGTTTATCTAATATTTTGATTCGGAGTTGTAAATAAAATATTCAATAAGATTAATGTTTTTATTCATGACATAGTGTGTTACGTTAAATGCCTTAAAATGATTCAATTGTTTTTAACATACAATACCTAAAGTGTTTAAAAACTATTAAACTTTCCAATTTAGTTTCTTAAGGAATTCTATGACACAAGAGTATACTTTTCTACACTAATGAAGAAGTATTAATTTCTGTGTATAAGATTGGCAATTCTCAAGGCTGATAAAAAAAGAAGGAAAATAGGATATATCAAAGAGTATAAATTTTCAATGATTTGTTTTATTAAATGATTTATGAAACACGATTCTTTCAAAATTAGTAAAGTTCCCAGGAAATAATGTAAATTTTGCAATTTTAAAGGACATTAATCTACAAATGTTTATTTCCTCTCTCATTATATTTCACATTGTGGAATCGGAAAAACATTTATTTATTTCTTTATCTTCATTCATTTAATAAATTCAATTTACTAGAAACATTTGTTTAATTGCTTACTAACTAAATAATTTTATAATATTTAAAGTATTCAAAAAATAGTCATATAAGGCTTCCTGTATTCGTTCTACAGAATAAGATAGGTGATAATATTCATCAATATAAATATATTTGATTGCAGCAATTGTGTAATATTGTGTTTATTCATCAAAGAAAATTATACAATATTGTAGTAAACCTTTTGTTTGAATGGGAAAAACGAAAAAATTAACATTTTTTTAATTAATTCTAGGAGCGATTCACTAGCTCAAAGTGATACCTGATCACGTTGTTATACAACTAACATCGGTAAAAGATGGATTATTGTAACCTTTCCCAGATTTACCGAGAGGAGTTTATTTTTAATTTTCCCTTTCATAAAAACTGTAGACAAAGTAATGGAAACACCTACTGAAAAAGAAGCGCAAAAGAAGATTTTATACAATTGTTTAGAATGAAGTAGGCATCTTTTTTGCTATATGTACGAATCAGGTAAGGAGTCCATTATTTATTATAAGTGATAAAGTTACATCTAAGACATAAGTAATATAATTTTACCAGAATTCAACTATTTGTAGAAACCCATGATTATTAGTGCTTGCCTATTAAGGAATTTAGCATCTAAAGAAGTTGGAATTGTAATTGTGGCAAGAGGAATTGTGTCTTAAATTATCGTCAGGGGTATCAAAAAGAAAATATTTCTCTTCTAAATGTGGAAACATTGGACGGAATTTTGTTTGTTTGTTTTACAAGAAGTTGTTTTACAAGAATCAAAGTGCAATTGCACGAATTATTCGCCGAAATCAAAAATCCAGATCTGAACAAATAACAAAAAATTCAAAAATGGGTGTAGAAGTTCTCATTTAAAACTGAACAGTTCATCAGGAGTTTCACAGATTAGAATTTTAAAATCATGTTGTAAAGTTCAAAATCCTTCTTGCTGACATTTTTCGTCAAAAAACACATAAATTGATGTAGAAATAAAAAAATTGAACTTTGATGACTAGAAAGATGTAATATGGTTTGACGAATCGTATTTCACGTTGCTTTCCACTACAAGAAGAGCTTATGTTTGGAGATGTCCCGGAGTAGAATTCTATCCTGACTGATTGGTTCTGATTGTTAAGCATGCAGATGGATCTTTGATGGTGAGGTTTGATTTTCCTTAACATTCTTTGGAACCAAAGGTTATTCCTCAGATTTGGGCAGCATCCCAAACACATTTGAACTTACTTTAGTATCTTATTCATTCAATAGTGCAAGTAATCTTTCCTGGTGGCATTTTCTTGTTTCAGGTGGATAATGCTGTCGTTTACACATCAAAGTGGACCACTAGTTAGTTTAATGTACAGGATGATTTAGTGAAGTAGTTGTTTTGTTACTCCTAGTCACCTGACATTAAAACTACTAAATCGCCATTGGAATATTTTGCGTGATAAGGTAAATAAATTTTATCATTAGTAGAAGTGGAAGATATTTTACTGGAGGAATGGTATAAGATACCGTTATCTTATATGAGAGGTTCTTATACATCTATTCCAAGTTCAATTGTTCCCATCTTAACGCTTACAATCAACAACTACTTATATATACTACATAACATAAGAATGTTGTCATTCGGTTTACTTTTACTTTCTAGCTTTATTAACTCTTTATTGGGATTATTCTTTACGTCTAAAGGCTTAGTTAAATGCGCAAGCGAATACTACATTTCAACTGACTCAAATCAATAGATTGCAAATGTGATCCAGGACAACTTAATATTTTATATATTATTCATTTCTCCTTTAATATAGTTAGCATTATGAAATGGGAATATCATTCTTGCAAATGATGCAAAAATGATATTAATTCACATGTTTACAAAATTATTAGCGAATGATAACTAAAATGTATACATATTGTACCATAATGTTATCATGGAACATAGTGATGAAGAACAACTGGTGAGCAATCTTGTAGAAATGAATGCAAGCAAGGGTCTAGTATTCATGAACCGATACAGATAACTGTGATTAGTTGCATAACAAGAACTGTGAATCTACAGGTCCAAGATGTCTTCTACAGATCCAGGATGTGCTCAATTGGTCTGGGACGTTCATGGAGAGAAGGGAATCCAAACAGGCCCAGGAGTGGAAGAAGACAATAGACTGATCACCAAAACAACATTCTGATTGGTAAGGTAAGCACTTCTTTTTTTCTTCTGCTGTGGTATTCTGATAGTTGCATGGATATAAATACTAAAACCACTGGTGCGCAAGCAGAATACTTGAAATTTATATGTAGAAATTAACTGTTCCGAAGCATCACCTTATGGCAAGGTGTTAGTAGATCTTGTCACCTCATAGCATGATGATAAGATTGCAAGTGGTTCAAAGTGGGCCACCACATATTTTAATATTATTCCTTAATTTCCTATCGCAGAAACTTAAACACAAGCTCAAGCTATTTTCTTCAAATGAGCTGTACAATATTTAAGTGAATTGTTTGGCATCAATATTAAATGTCAGTAAAAGAGGAAATGATTATAATTTTTAATAAAGTATATTTTTCGCATTTCGTTTCTTTTAAAATAATTGATCACATATTAAATAAAGAAAACATGATGAATTATACTGAAAATATTATATTTATCAATCTCAGGTAATTGAAATTAATTGTAATTATCATTTTATTTTCAATGAAGCTCAATAGTTGCCTCTTTGAATCCCTAGTAACAAATCGAGTAAAATGTAAATAGCTTCAGTGCCATTTTCTGAGAATTTTTACAGAAACTAATATAATGTTTCTGCCTTTTTCACTTCTGGTAAACGAAATATGTAAAATTAACTCAACATGATGAAATAATTCATTACAATGAACTAATTAAGAGAAAAATACCAATTATAATGATAACAATTACGAAATAATGTATTAAAATTTGAGTAATTTTTAATCTTTTCCTTGACCCTTTCAAACTTTTCAGAAATGATTGCATTCAGTTATGATATATATAAAATATATATTAAAGTTTTAATTTAAAAACAAAAACCATGTTGGTATTAATTAAGAGTTTTGAGACTAAAGCTTACAAAACTTGTTTACATTAAACATTAACATTAAATTCATTATATTTAAGAAATGATAATAAAGAATTACAAAACTTCTTTTCATTTTTTTAGTTACTAATCTCGAATCTTACATTATCTTTTCTTACCTTGTTATGTAGAACTGTTATAATTGTTTCGATTATATAAGTTGTAAGATATGATGCATATTATTTGATTTAGTTTGGATAGTTCTATATATCATACTCTCTTTTCTGAAGCAAAGGGACTAAAAAGGATCACATTGAAATTGTAGAAAAAGTTTTCATTTACAAATTTTTCAGTATTCATCGTGCTTCTGTCTTTCATTGTAAACTTTTGATAATAATTGAAGGATCCAATATTAAAATAAAAAACGCAGTATTCATTGCGTGAATCTTTTGCAATGAAATGAAGTCTCACAAACAACAAGAATGCAATACGTTCTTCAAACAAAGTATTTATCGCTAATAACAAAACAATATACTTTGGGGGAAAAAGTAGCTTTTCTACTAATTGTCGAACATTTTGTTACATTTTTTGAACTATCCAAGCTTGAGAAACTTTCGAAAATTTATCTTTTTACTTTTAGTTTTATAACAAGAAATTCGAAGGGGATTATGGTGGTCAAGAAAAAAGCTACTGACAAGGAAAAAATAGCAAAAGAATTTTCTTTTTGCTAAGAAAAATCTAATTGTCAACTTCAGGTCCGAAGCCCCTATGATACTCAAGAGCCTTCTTGTTTACTCAAGTTTGTCGATGTTGCAAAGAAAATGAAAATAAAATGGAAAAGAAAAGGAGTTATTGTTAGTACACTCACACTTAACTTAAATTCAGTATTTAATTCTAAAATAAATTATTTCTTTTATAAAATCTTTCAATTACATCTACCTTTGCCCATTTAGTTTCAACTAATGATGATTCATATATCTAATTATTAGCTTTTCAAAATACGAACATTTATACATTTAATGCTATATATAAATGTTTAACTATTCTAATTTAAAAGAGTGACCCCAAACGTTTCTTAAATATATTCAATTACTGATAATATATAAGAGATTTTTCAAAAGTAAACTAAAAAAATTATACTTCAATTACCATAAATGGTTTAATTTTATTAGAGAGAAAATTTGCTTCAATACCATTTTTGTAATTTATATTTTGTATATGAAATGTTTTTCTTTAATTATGACATTCGGTAGTTGTATAGAGATTCCAGTGATTCTTTAAAGCACATCGGCCTGTCCAAAGTCAAAGACAGCGTTTTGAAGCTTGGTTATAGTTCGGTTCAACATTCAAGGTATTTTTCAATAATCAACCAAAATTAGAATAGAAGCAAGAATTAAAACATAAGAAAATTTTAAATTGTTGTCCATTTAGAATGTATTATACCATCTATAAGACTGCATTCGGTAACATGCTTACTGTAACATACTACAATTGCAATCATTGTTTCTTAGAGATATATTTTAAATATTTAGATTTCTCGTACATTTTCCAATAGAAATTCATCATACAATTTTTAAAATTACATTTGATTCCACTTTTTCTTATAAATGAGCCTATAGTAATATATATATATATATATATATATATATGATGTTATACTTAAATAAATGATATTCTAAAACATCGAAGTTTAATTTTAAGTTTTCTATATGTTTTAGAACAATTGTTAAGTCTGTTTCATTTTCGGATGTGTTTTGGTGAAGCATTTCTACCCGACTCTTGCGCCATAGCTCGATCAAATACAACTAACTCTAAAAGTCAATAAAATACACAAGGGCACACTGGTCAAATCTCACACAATTATTTATTTGTTAACTTTGTAATATAATGGCTAAGGAATATTTGCTCTTCTTGGTGACTCCCTTGATTAATTCGCATATACGATATTATGGAATTAATACTCTCTTACCAAAACTGCTCCAGTTGAGGCTGATTTGATTTCTCTAATAATCGGCGACCGCTATCGCCCGTAACAACTCTTGATATTATTTATCGCTTGTAAGGTATACGCTCAGTGCTAGTCCCAGTTGGCCTCTATCCACTAACCCGTTCACTCCCAGGGTATCACATGCGATACACTCGCGTTTGCTTTCCTGTGCCCAGCGTATCATATTAGATACGCTACGAGAATGCCTGCTATAGACCATCGTATAAATACAGATACTCTCGATGAGAGCGTTTTATTTAATTTTTAATGCTACTATATGGCATTACAATACCGCGAAATCTATATAAATATGTTATTTGGAATGTTGACTTTGGTGATATGGGCTTGGGTTTCACTTCTGGCTATCAGGAGGGTGGTAATTGTTAAAAGCACGTGTAGCGGCTTGGCTCTTTAAATGTAATGACTTGATTTAAAGGTTGAATTGCTTTTAGTTTACTTTTTTTCTTTCTTGCTTGCATCTTAGAAGTTCGAATGAAAATTTATGGATGTTTATGGGGGATAGAGCATTTGGTAGCAGATGCTCTCAGCTGTTCGTTTCATTGGGTCGGTTTTTATTTGTAGCGACAGTCATGACGAAAAGAAAGTATTTATCTGATACTGAGATTTGTGAATTATTGAATGAATCTGACAGTGATGTTATCGAAAAAATCTAAATCTGTACATAGCCATAAAGGGGGAGAGGAAGAACGAAGAAGATGTGCCCTTTGCTCAAAATCTTACGTGAAGCGTCAAAATATGACAAAATATGTGTGTAAGACATGTGAAATTGGACTATGCGTAGAAGAAATTTTTTTTATAAAAATACCATACAGCAAATTAAGATTCACACATATATTCTTATATCTTAATTTTCCATGTAATAGTACATCATTACACGGTGAAATTTACGGGGAGTGCGTGCGTTGTGTGTGAGAGAACTTTGTCCTAATGCAAAATGAAACCATTTTGCCACTTTCTCAAAACTCTTCAAAAATAAACTTTTCCCGTTTCCCAAAATAAAATCCATGCTACAAGGAGCCTATTTTGATCCATTAGAAACTATTAAGAAGAATACGTTACAGTTATCAAACATTTATCAGAAAAGAAACTGAAACACACTTTTTTGACCAGTAGCATATAAGAAGAAATCGATGTATGAGTACTTTTAAGAAGGCTAACAGCAGACTTATTTTAAATTATAAATAAAGGTCTATTTTACGTCAATCTCGTTACTTTATAGACTGAACTCAGATACTTAAAATTTTTGAACGATATTTAGATAATTTATCTGATTTTTCATATATTTAAGCCGGAAAATTGTACTATTTTATTTATTGTGCATTCTGGTGACAATATTATAACACATCGATCAATAACTCCCGAGTCTAACCCAGAGATGGCGCTCGTAGTAAACCAGTAACCAGGTCTTTCTAGAGTACGAACCTTTGCTTGAAACGTGTCAAAATTTTAAGTCGATCGGACCAGGAAAAAGGTTTTTTGAAGTGAAGTGAAAAAGGTTTTTTCCAAGGGGGTGCCGCGATTGCTTTCGATGGAACAAAAACAGCAACGATTCGATGATTCAGAAAGCTGTTTATCGCTATTTACTGGCAACAAAAAAGATTTCTTGCGGAAAAAAAAAAAAAAAAAAAAGATTTGGAAAAGCGTTGGAACGATTGTATCACCCTAAAAGGTGATTAACAAAAGGTGTTATGTTGATGAATAAAAAAAATTTTTGCAAAAAAATGTTTTCAAAATTAGACTCGGGAGTTATTGATCGATGTGTTATAATATAAGAGCTACAGTGTCCAAAATAGTATAAATTCATTATATACTAATTTTAACACTGTGCCTCTTATATTATATAATATTGTCTTCAGAAATAATTACTGTAGCAATTTTATACAATTCACGACAGAAATGTCTGGAACAAATATCAATCTAATGTATCTATCCTATTTAGCACAAAAATGATTGTAATATTTGATTTAAGTCTTACATATAAAATAATAATTACAATTCCTCCAAACATGTGTTGTTTAAAATACTTTCCAGATTGCATAAAATGTATTCATTTCTAAGATATGCTTCAAGATTTGGCAATCAAAACGAATCTGAATTGTATTAAAATAGACTATAGGAACACAAATAAAGTATTGTTTCCATTACAAGAATTTTTTAAGTAATTAGCTCTGCAACACATTTCAAGGGAAAAGGAATTGTACTTACGTACTTTACAGAATTTTTAATTTATACCTTACAAGGTAGAAAAAAATTGTTAGAATTTCTTAACTCTCAGATTTGATAGATAATGATAAACAAATAAATAAAAAATTCTAAAAGCTCTTGAATGAAAAAAGAATTTATTTTTATCTCAAAACCATCAATTTTTTTAATATCATTTTCCTTTTTTCTTTTTCTGATCTGCTTTAATTTCATAAATTCACAATTTGTCCTTAAAATTTGATTGATTTTTATTATTGACTTATTAATAAATTATAAGTTGAATTTAAAAGAAATAAGTTATTAATTAAACCCAATTAATTATTACAAGAATATAAACGAATGCATTTTTACTTACAAGTGTCAAACATTTCCAAGCGTCTATTAAATATTTTTCTGAAAAACCTGCATCACGATCTGACAAACTAATTATTTACTTACACCATTGGTTCAATCAGAAACTGTATTTAATTTTCTTGTAGCTTTGTTGATTATGCTAATGCTTTAATGTGATGATTTTACAAAACTGTAGTAACAATTTTTGGGATTTTTTAATATGTCTTTGAGAGTTGAGAGAATATTCATTAATTCAAATCTTTTATAATTTGCTTCTTTTGGAACATTATTAAACTATTGCCCACAAATAATGTGAAGTGAAAAATTTGTCACAGAAGCTGGATGACTTTTTATCTATTTAAAATTTAATTAAATGCACTTTTGATAAAAACGATTAAGAATTAAGAAATCACGAAATACAAATTACAATATTTTAGTATCTTTAGAACTTTTGGTAGTTGTTTGTTACTTATGATTATGTATATATATAACTAATAACAAGCTGCTTTTTTACAACTGACAGCTTTAACATTAATTTATCCCTAGGTTTACTTGTGGAGATATATAATGGGAAATATTATAGAAACAATTTGATAATTTCTGACAACATTTTGATGCATTAAAATATTATCGTTAATTATTAATTTAGATTTTGTGCTTAATACTTTGTTTGAAAGAATGTTTTAAATCCTAAGTCGAAGAATCCCAAAATTTAAAATAAGTAATAAATGTCTTTCAAAACTAGTCGATTATTTATAGTAGAATTACAACAATCAAAGAAAAATATAAAATATGTGAATCAATCTCATTAAAGAGACGTAAGTAAACACAAGAGACAAACATTATTTTTCTGTAGCAAATTGAAATAATTTTGTTTGTAATATATATTACCTTGCAGTAGAGACAAGTAAGCCGGAAATATTGTGCGTTGAATAATGATTATGGATACAGGAGTGGTTCTATAACGTCTTTTTAAATGTGGTCCAGCTCTGCGTATAGCATCATGTTGGATGTATTCTTGTGTGAAGGTGTTTCTGAAAGTGAACCCTTATAGTTGGCATTCGCAATTGTCTTATGGACCCGGTGCCCGGTTTGAGATGTCACTGGGTACACATCCCGGTAGTCTCTTGTTCTCATAATTGGTACTTTGGACAGGTACGTTATATTTTTGAAGTATCAAGGTATGATTCTATGTTTTATCTTCGAGGCATTCGTGATTCTACTTTTCAACAAGATAATGCAGGGTCTCATGCTATCCGTGCTATTCCGAAAATCTTCGATACAGCTGGTGTTCGACAGTTGTCATGATTAGCAAGTTTTTCTGATCTGTAGCCCATTGAGAATATTTGGTCAAATTTACTCAGGTGTTCTTACTCACTACTCACCAGCCATTACAATTGATGAACTCTTGCATCGAACCCGTATGAAATGACCGAGTTGAGCCCTCATGAAATGATATACCTGTATCTGTCACGAAAGCTCAGTTCAACTGGAAGCCCAGCTGTAATAGAGCTGATATTGCTGCCAAAGGCTTATTAAGACTCAAAGATTATTGAATTTTGTACTTCGTGTATCCTCAAATCACTTTAAAATTTTATCAAGTAAGATATTAATATTTTCTTTCTTTCTTGGTGTTATAGCTTTATGGCTAGCAGTTTATTTTTCGCTTTCCATGCGTTTTATAATTGAAAATCTATGTAATTATTTCTAATTTCTGTTTGTGTAGGTCTGATATAACATGGTTTTTCCAAATTCAAGAGACTGACTGAAAAGTTGGTTACAATAGGGATTATACTTAAGATGACACGCTTGAAACGAACTATATTTCTTATAATTTTTATATAACTGTTGCTGAAAACGTTTATATTTATCGTTGTTATAATTGCAAAATACAGATGGGTAAAAATTGAAAAGTTTATAAAGAAAAAAATAATACATTTCCATTCAAAAGTATGCAAATGCTAATTTTGTGTTAATAAAGCTATTTTTAACGAAATTATGTATACTTAGGCTGAAAATATCTTTGCAACATATGTACGGGTGGGTAATTTATAAATTACCATAATCTAAGATTTATAATATTCTACGATGATGATTCAAAAAGTACTTGCATTTGAAGACAGATGGTCTTATTAATGTAAACTATTCTTACCATTGTATGCTGCCATCTATCAAATGGAACCGAAACAAACTTGACATTATTTCATAAGTTAGTTTTGATTTGGTACTTATTTACTGCCAATTTTGATTGCTGCCGCGTCGAGTTGCACTGTCGGTTTGATCTAGATTCATCATTATGCACTGGAAATCAAGCAAAAATTAATTGCATTCAGATAATCTTTTCCAGAAAGAGTGAAGATGGTCATATTGCCCATGAAAGCTATGATGAAATTTTTTTTATACGTGAATGGTGTCATGATCTTAAATGCGAGTAACTGAGACTTTTACAGCTACTTTGTGAATCCTGATGCTTACTAAAAGCAAATCATTTTCCATGCTACGAGCAACATCTCCTGGAATTTTGAAGGGCTGATTAAACGACTCTCGAAAATATTGATAAAGAGAGAGATTTTGTGATATTATCATTAGATTTCTCCATGGGAATAAGTATGTAAGATTTATTTACTCGTGCATCATAAATTTTTCGTTTCCTTTTCTTTTAATATTTATAGTAAAAGTCAATCAAAAAGGATATTAATATTATAATTCTTGATAATAATAGTTAATAAATTTAGTAAATGTATATCGAAGAATTTGTATAAATACTAAACGAGGAATTTTTATAAATATTGACAACAAGGAATCGTTAAAAATATTAAACATTTTTCAAAAACAGAATACTTTGGAATTGAAAATGATTTTTGTCAAAACATAGTCAAACATTTCAATAATATTATTAAAAACATGTTTTTGACCTCGTAATAATGATATTATACATATGAATTATACACACATACAAGAAGTTTTGTTATATTATTATGTATCCATAATAATATTTTAAACAAATACTCTTTAGACTCTTTAGATATTAATGCATTTCAAGAGTAAAGAATTTAATGCTTTGATAAGATTGGAAAATTTTGTCACGTATATTAGAGCCATAGAGTATTTGTGTTATATTTTACATCTCACTCTTATATATCTCTTTTATATCTAATATATATCATCTTATCTTTAATCCGTTTATATTTTACAATTTTAATCCACCTCTGTTACTCGCTTATTCCAGTGTTTTTTTGGAATTACTTTCATGGTAAACTTGTGACTGTATATACTTTAATTTGCGCGATTAGTATTTAGTCAAAGACGTTTAATGTTTAACACCATTTTTTTAACCTTTTATTTCTTCTGTAAGTGATATGAAATTTACTTTAATACACAGCACACACATATAAAAGTGTGATATTACAAGCCTTATTAATGTTTTCAGAAATTATAACTTAGGAAAATAAATTCTCTAAGATTTAAAATGCTGCTTTTGTGCTTGTTATGACTATACTACGTTAAGAAAAATATTATTGCTTAGTGTCTCATTTTGATATTCGCGTTTAATTATAAACTTTATTATGACATTTTATAGAAATTAATATGATGGTATTATGTAACTTAAGAAACGGAACCTTTGAATATAGGATCTTATTTGTACCAATCGTCTTAATATAGCGAACTAAGTCTTGTTCTCTCTCTAAATCCGTATCATTGATTCAGATTCTTACCCCATCGGAGAAATTGGAAAAAAAAAAAAACCTGTAGTTTGTAGATTATTCTTTCAAGGGGATTATAGTCCGAAATTACTAAAGTTAATTTCCACCAATCCTTTCAATGGTAAATAAATGATTAATCTGCTTTAAAATGTTTTTCTTATTGGTTGATGATATGAATAAATTCTTGTTTAATTTCACACAAAGCAATTTTCATGGCAGGAAGCTATTATCTTCTCGTATATATTTTAAAAATCATTAATCATTTTGAGTGTTCCATTAATATTGAGATATGCTATTGAACGCAATAAAACAATCTTTCTTCTCTATCTTGATATTTCGGAACAATTAAGGTTTATCGAATGACACACATTTGTTTGAGTTTTGTCTTAAATTGTCTAAGTTTTCCTCCAAACAGCTTCTTTACCAAATGAAGATTGTCACTTTACGGAAGACAGATCTCATCTTCTCAGGCGTCTGTCCTTTCAATTAAGAGCAATCAATAAAGGGCAGGCGTCACGTTTCTTTGGTGAAATTACTTCGTTTACTAAACAGAGAAGAAACACTCAAACTAAAGATAAGAACTCATTTATTTTCTGAACTTATCAAGTGGTTCTTTATATATCTTTTAACAAAAATTGAAGTGAGTTTGTAAGGCAATTTGTGTGGGAAACATGAAATAAAGCATTCTTACTTTAAAATTAAAGCCATCTATAATTCTGTGATTAATATTCCTTATATCAGAAATATAAATGATATTAGATATATTTTTTTGCTAAAATTGTTTTCTACTTTGTTATTTCTTACCAAACCATATTAAAAATAAATCTCATCAGAAAAAAAAGGCGTTTAGATTACAATTAAAATAGGAAAAGGATTCAGGCTGTTATATTTCTTTCGCATTAAGTATACAGTATAAAGTATTTTACTTTATGTATTATTTTCTAAAATACTTTTTCTTAGTTATTAGTTTCACATTATCATATTAAAATTCTCAATCACAGATTTTGTACCTGATCTAAATTTAAACTGACAAACATATATTTAAAATTATATATAATAACTTGGAGATCCCTTTTACTCAAGCAGCTAAGTACAATTGTAATTATGTTTAAAATATCTTAATAGCTAACTCTTCAAATATTGCTCTGATTCAAATAAAAATTTATACCTTATATAATGTTCAACTCGTATGGAATTAATATCAAGTACAGAGATAAAATTAGAGTTATTAACGTTATATTTTAATTTTATTATCACTTTTTCATTTTCATTATCATGAGATTTCTTTTGAGTAGGGTAAGAAATTACACTTTCTTTTGTTTCCATACATATTGGGTGTTTTGGATTTTTTGAGTAATTTTACTATAAGCTCTTTACTTTTAAAATAAATACTTTATTAACATTTTCAATTCCCTTCTACATTTATGAAAATTTATATTGTTATTTTTATCAATGAAATAGGTAAGAAAAATAGGCTTGACATGCTGAAAACTAGGCAACCTTAATATATCAAAACAGAATTCCATTTTGAACAAAATTCTATCCTCAGCTGTAACCATGCTTTGCTCTTTTATTATGACATGAAATGTCTGAGTTATTTACATAATATTTGATGGAATGTACGCAGATATTGAAATGGGAAAAATATGTTTTCCAAGAAAAGGAAATATTTTCCACGCGTACTAAAAAGAGCACACTGAGAAAATGGAACACTTATAGGAAAAGGACCATACGATCTTTTTTATCCAACAAAGATCTTTGGGCACAGTTTGTTTTCATATTTTTCCTTCTTAACAATGCAGTTTATTTCTTAGAATATAATACCATAATTTCGGTTTCTAAATACTTTTATTCTTAGAACAGGTATTTCTGTTAAATGAACACACACATGATACCTTTATAAAGGAAAGTATATATTATTTCCTTCAACTTTAAATTGTAGTTTGCTCAGATGTAGATCATTTCTTGTTCAAAAAATGTTTCAAGAGAAAAGAAATAACAAAATAAAATGATAAAAATATTTCTTCGCAGAAGGAAATTATAAATTACACTGAATAATGACCAGATATCTAATCTTGATCTTTCTTTTTCTATATTTCTCATTGACAACTCTAATATATTAATTGTAGCTGTTCTAATTTAAAGATCAAGACATGTGTCATAAATCAAAGTACGTACGGTTAAATGGGAAAGAGGCAAAAAAATGTACATATTTTGCTTTTAACGACAGATGCAGAAATATTAAATGAATAAAAAATTAAAGTAATCTTGATAAAATTACGGAAAAAGAATTAAACTAGAATAATAATGGAAACAATATATAGAGGCATAAATTTAACAACGTAATGTTTGAGTGTTATTCAATTGCATTAGAACTTAACTAATTTATAAATTTTAGAATTCACACGATTTTATTTAATATCTAGCACATTTGAAGTTATATGCATTATCGAATAACTTTTAATCAAATATGACTGGAAATTCTATTCCAATCAAAATCTTTCATTGAAAATAATTTGAGGAAATCAATATTTAGTCAACGAATTCAACTTACATTAAGTCAGAAGAATTTCAGCGAATTATATCATTAATTGTTTTGAAGTTTGGAGGGTGGGGAGAGAAAAACTGGTTATTTAGTTTCAATTAGAATTTAATTTTATTGATTTAACAAATAGATTAATTTAGATCTTCTTGGCATTATCTAAGTCTGTGATAACTAAAATATTTCTTAAGTAACAAAATTTCTCTTAAAATAAATGAAAGAATTGTATTTTTAGGTAGTTGTTTGTGAATTAGGGGATCTACATGAAGTGTGTCAAAAAAGTTTCCTATTCTGAAAAAAAAAAAAAAAAAAAAACAAAAAAATTATTTTATAATTATTATAATTTGTATTTTAAGTAGATGTTAAGTTGAGTTATTTTTTAATGATATTTAAAAAAGGCTATTTAATAATACATGAATATTTTAATATTTTACAAGAACAAGGAGTTCAGTCTGAATAAAGAAATGTTTTTTAAAACAAAATGTAATAAAAACAAGTCAAAAATATTTTCAAAAGAGTTCAATGCAAAATTTTGTAAAGAACATATTTAACCAACTAAAAAGCACTTTTTTTTTTTTAAAAAAACATTATTATTGTTAAGTTAATCAATTAAATATAAGAATTAAAGTAAACGATGAAATGTCGAGAAATGGACCATAGTAAACTTTTCCGATATTAAAATTAAAGGAAACGATGAATTATTAAATTGACTATATTTAACTTAAATGTAATTAAAATTGATGCAAATGATAAAAAAATTGAATTGAATATATTCAAGCCAAATGTAATTAAAATTGAAGAAAAAGGTAAAGAAACTGAAAAGTGTTCTGGTACGCCAAAACTCTCCATCGAAAACAATAAGTGGCTAACGAAAGAATCCTTTTAAAATAATTGTTTCAAATATATTTAAAAGCTTTTCATTTCTGTTGGAGAAAAAAATCCATGCATTTATTTAATAAATAATTTCTTAGGATTTTATTGATTTCTAGTAAATACTTAGGTAATTATTTTTTCAAGAAAGAATCATTTGCAGAGATTTCTTAGAAAAAATATTAATGCAATAAACTGATACATATACTGATTTGGGTTTAAATGAGCTTCATGTCTAAATATTTGAAAAAGTTAACTCTGAAAGGAAAATTTTTTCGCCGGATTTAATGTACTATTTTTTCAATAAGCCACGCTCCTTATTTGACACTTCTAATATATTTTTCTTTCTTATTATTGATTATTTTTTTTAAAAAAAACACAATCCATATAATGTTTTAATTATTTAAAATTTTGTATTTATTTGAAAGTTCATTTCTTGTTTTTCCAAAAAATGAACCATAAAAAAAGGGTTTTAAGAAGTTTGACATTCACTTATGAATCTTAGTATCTTGTTTTTAACCTATCCTAAAATTAATGGTTTATAAAAGGATTTGCGTGCTAGCAAATTTTCTTGAGTACATACTATGGAAATAAAGAGAACATTAATAGACTTAGACAATATTTAAGACTATTAATGGGTTTTTGTTTGCTTAACTATTATCAGAATTTGATGGTTTTCAATTCAGAATAAACTTTGGCAGAAATTTAAAATGGATACTTATATCTTATATATTTAATGCTGTTCCTGTTTATAAGTTGAAGTTTTGAAAGTGTGAATTATTATTATTTTGCACGTTGACAACTAAAAAAAAGAAAAAAAACTTTGAATTTTTAGAGAAATGTGAAAATATATTTGACAGAATCAATTGTTAACCTTGCATTTTTACCTTTACATAAGCAAATGAATTAGCATGCAAGATTAAAACTATGACAGAAATGTTTGTGCCTAGTTAATATTTTTAAGCATCATGTAGAGGAATAGATATATTATCATTATTTCAAGCACATATTTAATATTTAATTCTATTGAAATAATTAATTGTTTTTCATTAGTTCGTTTATTTTGCACACAAGCAAACAAAACTTTCTTTAATTATAGAAAATTATAATTTCTTTAACCATAAGAATAAATAATTTAAAAGAAAAATCATGGCTATTGAATCAATGAAATTAACAAAACTTTCATTGGAATCAGTAAGCAACAATGATAAAGTATACAAAAAAATCTTCGGAAAATTATAATTATAGCTTGAAAAATGCTAAGAAACTTTTTTTAAAGAAACAGATATAATTGAATCATCACTAATTTTCAAAAAATGTCCCACTAAGATTTGATTTACATAAAATGGATTAGAGTTCGATAGGAAATATTATTTCAAGCAAATTTACTGTATTCGCAAAAATACATTATTTTATGCGCATAAATATTTAGTCTAAAACTCTAATTTAGGTTCACTGAAACTGAAATTTTTTCTATATATAATACTACCATAAAAAGTACTCAAAATGTTATCCTAAAACAATGGCTATCAATTTAAGGGACAAAAGTTATTACATCTGATTCAAATTAATATCGTCAGAATTCAATGTACTTATTCCAACTTTTTTTTTCCAATGCTCAAAACATGCTTTTAAATAGAGTTTTTGTTAAACTCCTTTAGGGTTCATATCGAATTATCTTTTATTGAATCATAGTAAAAAACAGTTAACTCGCAGAGGTGGTAGCAATAGTGGAAATAAGAAAAAGACATATGATGTCATATCAGGTTGTTATGGAGCTGATGGAGCCGCATTTATTGAATAGTTTGTAAAAAACTCTCGAATAATATGGATGTTGAGGGAGAAAGGGCATCATCATGATAAAAAACTTGTGAGTTATATCGTTGCAATTCAGGTCGTTTCCTACAAATTGCTTCACAGAAACGGCTCAAAATAATTCAAATAATATTATTTATTAACTATTTATTAACTTCCTAACCACTTGGTGGAAATTAATAATGCACAA
The DNA here is from genome assembly GCA_019974015.1 of Nephila pilipes. Taxonomy (NCBI): domain Eukaryota; kingdom Metazoa; phylum Arthropoda; class Arachnida; order Araneae; family Nephilidae; genus Nephila; species Nephila pilipes. The sequence continues at coordinate 25,341 of BMAW01043829.1, read as the reverse complement.
TACCATTATATTGAAAGAAAACAGCCATTAGTACATTGCATTTTGAACTTCTTTGTCATGAACCTATTAATATTGCTTCATCTTTCAAACGCTATATATATAGATTGATGAGCTATTTCTACATCTAAAGAATATACCTAAGTTTTATTCGCTAATAATAAATAGTTTTAAGAAACCTCTTTGAGAAAGCATCTCTAGGCACTTCAGGACGTTGCTATTTTTGGAATGGATTCAAAGTTTTTCGAACAGCGCTAGAAGAGATACGACACAAACCTAAACAATCTTTTAAAATAGCTTGACAGGAATAAAATGATATACAAATGTGTTCAATAAGGTCTCTTATTATCAAACGATTATTATTAAGACCTTATTCTCTAACCGGATCAATATATTGATCATTAGATTAAAATGATGGTCTAACACGCCGGGAATCATCTGATATGTGCACGCGATTTGATTCTGCATCTTCTTCAAACTTTCTATACGAATTAAATTGCGTTCCATTTCATGAACGGTCGTCTTTAAAATCTTTTTACAACATTTCAAATGCATTTGTAAAAGAAATTTGTATGGTAAAACAAACTTTAATGCTTGTACCATTCTCAATTACATTTTACATTTTGGATTCTACTACAAACAACGAAGGGAAAATTCTCCTCTCATTAAATATAAATTTGTTTTCAGACGAAATATAATATAATTTATTTAATATTTTTAAATATAAATTTATTGTCATATGTATATACAAGTAGCAAATAGA
>BMAW01043824.1:431-36001 GCA_019974015.1 Nephila pilipes | reverse complement strand
GTATGTATATATATATATATATATATTATCATAACTACATATATATTATATAATATATATATATATATAATCAATAATTGAAGCTAATAAAACTTATAGTAATATTTATGATAAAGGGATATCTATTTTCTTATAATTCCTACTTCGCCTTATTGGATTAGCTGCATGATCCTACCTATTTCCTTAAATATTATGTATAATTATAATCAGGGTGGTCATAAAACTCCTTATCATTAATATGAATACTAATTGTTCTATCCGCTTAACCAATCGGAATGAAATTTTACATGTTTTTATTTTTAGGAATGCGTTCGAGATTGAGATGATTTCAAATAAAAGAAAACTCTTAATAATGATTAAAATTCGATATTTAAGAATGACAACTCTCACTTGTTTTCTCAAATTGATCTTCGCATTGAACAGCCATATCTTACGTTGGAACGATACACGTATGATGAATAATTATTGGCGTAAAATATTTGCAAAGGAAAGAATTGTAGAAAAACCAAATGACAATACTAGAGACGGGAGAGAAAACATTGGATTTACAAGTTTCGGACGTGCCCGCTTTGTAAACGATAACACATTTGCATGCGAGAAATGTTGACAACAATGAGGAGCGTAACAGTACAGGAAGAATCAGTACAATTTCACTTAATCTGCATTCACTGCAATGCATAACATACCGATGTACAGTGCAATAGAGGCTTTGCTAATATAATCGTTTCTTGACTCTGCAATGCAATTTAGCAAACATTAAGTGGCTAGTTATAGATACGTCATGAAAATATCAGTGTATTATTTTGCGTAGTTATCTTGTAATGAGTGGCAACAACATATTTCCATACAAATCAAGGTTCATTATGCAAATATTTAATCAATTAATTAATAGGGCTTTCTTATTGGTTTTCAATTTTATTTTGACGAAATGTTTTTTCGAGGTTTAAATCATTCCTTTGTTCTCCCGAGTGGATCTCAAAAGTGTCAAGGACGTATATTTCTTCAGAGGAGTTAATGTTATCTTCTAAAATCTCTTTCGAGATTTCGAGAAAGGCTGTCAGTATCTTTATATGATTCTATCCACTGTTATAAACAATAGATATATTATAATTTGGTTGGCTCAAAACCTGTCTTGCTAACCTTCTTAAAGGATCTATAAAACTAATTAACCTATGTAGAAATTATGGTCTGTCACAAAATTAAATTGCTTCCCGAAAGGTTTGACCGGAATATGTGCATTGTCTATACATTTGCAAGATATTCAATTTGAGTTGCGGAACTTCTTCCAAGAGAACAAAACTTCTGGTTTCTAAGATTTCCTGGAGGCATAGGCTTTTACTTTTTCTTGTTCACCTCGTAATTGTACCCGGAGTTCGTCAATTCCATAACCACTAGCATCTCTATGAAGGGCCGCAAGAGCGTTCTCTTTGAACACTCCTAACATGATGTTAGAAATAAGTGCTTTCTTCAACTTCTGAAAGGCAGTGGCCAGTTTTCGGAACTTCAATAAAATTCAAAATCCTCTTTCAGCAGGTCCTAAAGTGCTTGGACCTTTGCCGGTACCTGGCCCATAGGTCCATGGACGAATAACCTTTAGCACCCTTTAAACTATTTTGTGTACAGTATATGCGTGGTGGAGAGCACACTTCATTTTTAGTAATCTGATTCAGCCTGTATTAATCTACTCAGAAGGGCCCCAACTTCCATCTAACTTTTTTACGAAGACGATCGGAGATGACCAAGTTTTAACAGATGGCTGAACTGTGTCAACTTCCCAACTGCTTGTAATATGAGACGCTCAGTAGATGATGCATTATTTGGCTTATTGGAGCATGGCTGTTGGTATTTATGCGGTTTTTAATTCTTCCCTTCAAAGATTTGGATTTTGAAGATTAGCCGAAACCTTCTGTATATTTTCTGGAGTATTTTCCATTTGTATCGGAGTGAATTTAGGAGCTAACATGCTTCAGAATTAGATTTACAGACCACTCTGTATTGCTTGAAATGTAGTGTTAGACTCGATGAGAGTTACTGTAATCACTCAGTCCTTATCAAATCCTGATATATTATCAACAAACATATTCTTGCGAATAATCTGAGCAACAGCGTGTCCATTAGCAACCCATAATTAACGTTTGCAGTTACAAAATATTATTATGGTAGCTGGTATCATAATTTCCTTCTCTAAGGACAATATTTTATTTTCTTACATTATCCGGTGATATTTTGATTTGCAAAGTTTTGGAATTTCAATTCAGATTCCACACAGTCTATCACGACAGGATAATACCTCTAGAAAATCCCAATCGATATTAATATTATGAATGCAATTTGGGAATGCCATACATTTAAAAGGTTGAAATTGACTTTTCATTTCATGACAAAGTACGCGTTTTCCTTACTACTGGAAATAATTTTCTTTTGCGACTTTCAGAAGGATATTTCTTTTTATGGAAACTGCTTTTCGATGATGGTGTTTGTAGAGTTCAGAAATGACAGAGTAAGATATCCTGGAGTCCACTAGAGCACGTACTGGAAGGGTTTTAGCAATAATTTCCAGAGTTCCCAGACATTTCGCAGCAAGCGCAGGATTCTTTCGTCAGAGTAAGATATCCTGGAGTCCACTAGAGCACGTACTGAAAGGTTTTTAGCAATAATTTCCAGAGTTTCCGGACATTTCGCAGCAAGCGCAGGATTCTTAGTTCGGTGGAATTTTGTCGGTTAGTTCTGAGGTGTCAAAATTGGCTTTGAGCTCTTTACAGTAACGAACGAAAAGGGTTCGTTGACTACAGTGGAAACATATATGTTTGATGTCTGCAATTTGACAGAGGTCATTTTCTCTAGGCTCAGGCTCAATAACTGATTTTTTTCTTTTTGTAACTATAGAGAAAAGAACATGGATTATGTGTCAAAGACGAACTTCAATCCATTTAACCTCATATTGTGTGAGAGGTGAAAGATCTTCCTGCACCTTTTCTCGGTTAACAGCTTCGATCGGTTGTTGTTGTGTTCCTGAACTTTCGGTAATCGTCACTATTACACATGTCAGCTTCTATCGAACTATCCGCCAAGTTATGGTGACTAGATTTTTTTTTAGGTATAAAGGACATCCGGATGACGTTAAGAAGATCAAATTCCTTCCTTTATCTCCCCTTTCTTTTATTTATGTCATGTACTGAAACCATTTCACGAATTCATTCGTCGTCGTCATTTTTTATAGTTAGGAAATTTTGCCAGAACTCCTAGTACCCTTCATGAGACATCCTCCAGAAGCGTCTGGAGAAAGGACGATCATATTGTTAAAAAAAAAACACGAAATCACCAGGTTGCGCTTACATCGCGAGGGACCGGGAAATTTTTCCTGAGAGAAAAAGGGGGAAATGCAGTACGCAGTTTTTACAGTCTCATTACGTTTTCCCGCCAATTTTTAAGCAAAATTTTTTTTTCAGCTAGCGGTAAGTGATTTCTCTCTCATTACTGGATAATTGTTTTACAAAAATATTGTAATAATACCAAGATATTACTTTTCACAAATTTTTCCTCTATCATTTTTTAAAAAGTAAAATAACATTTTCTCTTCAATTTCCGATTAAGTTAGATTTTTGGATAATGCAAATTTTCACATACGATTCTTCTAACATTTAATGAGTATAAAATCATGTAATTTCTATTTCCGATGCTTCCGTTATTATTTTTAAATCATAGGGTTCCATTCCTTTGAAATTTGAGAACGTAATTACTAGTTTGTTGAATGAAAAACCGTAAAATGTTAGGAAAAAAATACTCTTTTTACAAATTATATTCTTTCTTTCTGAATTGTCTTTTGTATATGTTGTGAAAATTAATAAATTTCTAGTTTTTAATATTTCTAATCATTGACCTCGTTAATCAATTTAAAATATATTTAATTCGATAGGTACTTGCAGAATATTGTGGAAAAGGAAGTTCTGTTACTTAATGAGTATTATGTATTATTAAAACTTATTTTCAATAAATACGTTATTTAGTGTTTGTATTTGTCTGTCATCAGTTACTCTGAATTGCATAATTTAATCATGGAAAAATCAGCGCTTGTGGATAATTTGAAGGCCACAGCTACAAGAAAGAAAACTTCCTAGGAAGAATTTCAAAAGAAATGCATGGAGCTGACCAATAAAATAAACAATACATCACCAGAACAATATAACGTTTTTTAAGTTTGCTACAAAATGCTTTGGATTCACCACATTTTTTCCCTCAAGCAAATCAAGAAACTGTACCGAAAAATTTGAATAAGGAGCCCCCAAATAAAAAGATAAAAACTCAAAGATATATTTCAACAAAAAAGAAGACTTACCAGAAAGCTTCGACTGCATTTAGGAAACCAACACAAGAAGAGTGCCAAAGCATATCATCGAGTCTAGTTTTGACAGCAAAAACAAAACAAGTATAAAAAGTGTTATCGTAAATTATGGAAGAATTTGGTTTAAATGTTAATTTGTTTTTAGGTTTTCCGGCGTATGTACAATGTGTTTCTTTTTTATTGTGGGTTGGAGATCATAATGCAATATTGAATTCCTGATTATCTAGAAGCCATTTAATAATTCTTATGCATTAAATTTTCTAGCATGTACAATATATGTAATGTTCCTTTTTATTATATGTATAGTGCAATATATACAATGTTTAAAAGTGCAATATATGTAATGATCCTTTTCTATATTATAGGTAGTTATAGTGCAATATACATTATGCTACATGTGCAATATATGTAATGTACTTTTTTATTATAGGTAGTTATAGATAATTTTGACGTAGAGCTTCTGATCCACTAGAAGGCCTCTGAAAACTCTTTAATTTATATTTTTGGCTTATATGCAATATATATATATATGTGTGTGTGTGTTCTTTTTCACTGTAGGTTGTTTTTGATCCTTCTGCTTTATGAAATTCCAGAAAATAAAGAAGGCATTCGTAATTGTTATTTTAAATAAATAAAATAAAAATACAGTTGACCTTTTGTGAAAGGATAACTGTTTAAAGAATAAGCTGATTATAAACATAAATTTAAAGTCTGAAGTTTTATCAATGAATGAAACAAAATGTAAACATTTCTTAGATGAATAAACTAATGAACTCAAGTTTCCAATCGCTTACCTATTAAAATTATCAAAACATAGTTCACCCTTGTTAAATGTATTCTAAATATTATAAATGGTTTATAAACAAAAGTTTCATTTTACTTTAGTAGTATTCGATTTTGCTCCCAATCTTGATGATATCCATTTGTAGATGTTCAACTGTATTCACTTCTCTGTAGCTGCTACCTTGACGTAGTAGAGAAACATAAATATCATTAGAAATTTCTGATGGTATAAATAAAAGCAGTGTTAAATAATTCATAAAAAATTTCAGTTTTTGTAAAATAATTAAATTACGCATTTTGAGTTTTGATGTAATTATATTACTTTATAACTCTAATTTAATATTACTCTTTTTTTAATATGTTGCTATTGCTAATCACTTTTTATGTACATGTGTAACTTATGGTTAAGAGGAAATGTCATTTTCAAATGAGCTTAATTTTGCAATTTCTTGGGCAAGTAACAGGCTGAAGCAACTCTTTTTAACAGGTTTTCAACAGGAGATTAAGGACCTAAGAGCTCCAATATTCATCCAATGTTTACACTTATCTTGGGTTCATTAATTGCAATACACTTTTAAAAATTATTGTGGGAAATAATGAAGAGAATATAAAATGCTGAAAGATGACTCATTTATATTCACAAATAAATAATACTCGTGTAATATATGTCAGTATTTGGCAAAGAATTTTCAAATGTGAAAATGTATTTATTTTTTACATGTTCAAAAAGTGAGTAGCTTAATTTTCTTTAGGTTTAGGTATATTTACAAAATCAATAATAAAAATTACTTTCCAACTTCATACCATGTACAGAAAGTTGAAATGATAGTTGAATAAGTATATAAAGGCGAAATTGTACTTTATTGTACAATAACTGTTATTTTGAATGTAATGTTTTTTAATATCTGAACTTTAATGTAAGTACTATATATCTATGAAACAATTTATCATTATGCTAAACTTTTGGAAATTTCAAAATCTAAAAATAGATTATGTACATACTTGATATTTTTTCATAGAATTCATTTTTATTTGGTGTTAGTTTCTTTTATTATAAAGATTTTGTTTCATTCAAATACTGGCTGGTGTTTTCTATAAGGCTAGATGATTTATAATTTTAGTCTTTTAGAGAATGCTTATTAGTGAATTTTTGTAGTACGTTGTATTCATATAATTATGCTGATATTATGGATGATGAATTCTTAATTCTATGTGTGTACATATATACAAGTATTGTTTGAAATAAAAAAAAATTATTTTGTACATGCGATTTTTAATTATAAAATTACATTACACAATTAATTGCAGTTAATAGATATGAACAAACATTTATATATAATACATTTTTAGGAACTATTCATGAAAGCCTTTCAAATTACCATAACTTTAAAATAAATACAAAATTGAATGTGAAATAAGTAATTAAGAAATAAAAAGTATAGATCATATTTAACCTTGTCTAAGACTTGATATATAAAAATGGCTGTGAGGAAGTTATACAAATATTAATTACAAATTACTCAGTTTTATTTAATTATATTTTTTACAATCAAAAGTTGTATAATATATTCAGATACTGAAACCTCAGGTTGCCAGATTTTCCAATCAAGGGCTGATAACTTGATTTCTGTAAAATATCTCATTTTAATATAAAGCCAATTACACTGTGGGATTCGATCCAACATTATGAATATTCTTTCTATCCTTTGGTTAAATAGTTGTAATTAGCTAACTTGTTAATATTGGTAAACATAGTTTGCAATAAATATTCATCATGGAGAAATATTTGTTGCATCTTCCAAAAAATATCTTAGATTAGTATTGAAAAAGAAACTACAAATTACATTTTAAAACTGAATAGGTATTTTAGGCTCTCACTAGTTACTTTTCACAGCTATTTAGAAGAAAAAAAATGTCTTATAAATTTCTTGTATATAATTTGTTTATTCATTTGAAAACTAATAATTTACCTCTTAAAATTTAAAAGAAATGCTTCAAAAAATAATTCCCTTAACTTGTTTACTGGGAAACACAAACATTCTAAAAAACTTATTTTATATCATTACAAAATTTCTCAGAAAACCAAAAACATGTAAAGTATACAATTTATCCTAATTTCCCACTATTGAAAAAATTTTTGTAATAAAAGTAAATTTTCTGCAGAAATATATATATATATATATATATAAAAGAAGTGCTTCTATGCCCTCCCCTGGCTTCTTACCGAGGAGTGTCACGCTATGCCTTGACGATTTTGGATATTAAGCCTAATTCAGAAAAAAAAAAATTCCTATAAAATCGACTATTCATTAAAATATTTTGGTATTTACATATAATATTTAAAATGCATTAAGCTTAATATATACAAAAGAAAAAAGGATTTAATCGAAAATTGAACGTTTTATACATAAAATTAAATAAAAATTCATACTTTTAAGAAAATACAAAATATATTTGCACATGTTACATAAATTTCATGGTGTATTGATGTACCATTATATGGAATATTAAAATATATATAAGATAAACCTTATTTTGCTGTATGGTATATTTATATATATAAAAAAATAATGCATAGTACAACGTCACATGTCTTATACATATATTTTGAAGCTTCAAGCAAGATTTTGAGCAAAAGGCACATGTTATTCCTCCAGGTTTTTTTTTTTTTTTTACTTTAATGTCTATGTACATATTTGGATTATTTTCGCTAACATTACTGTCAGATTCATTTATTATTTCGCAAATCTCAGAATCAGATAAACGCTGTCTTTCCGTCATAATTGTTGCCAAAAATAAAAACTGACCGAATGAAACGAACAGCTGAGAACATCTGCTACCAAAAGTCCTAACCCCATAAAGAGCCATAAATTCTCACTGAAACTTTTAAGAAGCAAGCAAGAAAGAAAAAAAAAACCGAAAGCAAGAGCACCCTTTAATTCATGTTATTACATTTAAAGAGCCATGTCGCAGCACGTGCTTTTAACAATTTCCCCCCTTCTGTTAGTCAAAAGTGAAATTCAAGCCCATATCACCAAGTTCAACACTCCAAAGAACCTATCTATATAGATTTCGTAGTATTGTAACTCCATATAGTAATATTAAAAAAAATCAAATGAAACGATCTTATCAAGAATATCTCTATTGATACTTTGGGCCGTAGAAGACACTCACGGAGTGATACGCTGGGCTTAGGAGAGCCAACACGAGCTTATCGCCTGTGACACGCTTGGAGCGAACGGGTTAAACAGTAAACAATTTATAGCTATAACTTTCATGAGGTGTTTTATAATTAATTAATTTTCTCTTATATAAACAATGAAATTATAATACATACTCTTTATTTTATTTATAATGAAATTACATGCATCTCTAATCCGTCGCTAATTTCGTATGGTAATTAAAACAATCATTCCAAAAAATTTTTTAATTAATAAAAATGAAAACTGTTACAAACTTCATAAACTAACGATACAATTTAAAAACTAAATTATTTAAAAAGCAAGTAATTAGAAAATTGTGATTTGCTTAAAGTTCTCTAAAAACTGATGAAAGTCTTGCTGCATCAAGAAATGTCAAATGTTATTCCTTTTCTTTGATATTCTAACATTAGCATTACTACTGGCCAATTGTACCCTGTGATCTCGGATTCTTCCTGTCCTTTTAAATGTTGACATCGGAATCTTGTCCAAATCCCTTTTTAGAAATAGAAAAATCCCTAATAGAAAATCCCTACTCTCTTATGATCGTTCTGCCTGCAGACTTATGTCATCCTCAAAACATCTAGCATTTGAGTATTCATTTCATGGCTTAAAACTCTTTGTAAGTATGATTGCATGTTTTTACCAGGTGTTTTTGACTATTATTTAAGAAGTTCCTTTATCTTCTACTGTCACGAAATGTTCTGTAGATTTCCTATTAAAATTGATCCTAAGATGCCAGATGCTTCTCATTATTCTCAAACCATTCTTGTGCTGTTCCTTCCAGTGAAAAAAATACATGTTTGGACTCTGTCATATTCTTTAAACTACTTATTTGGGTCTTGTTTATAATCTTCACGAAATACAGATGGATGTTTGATCTGTGTCATTTGAGATATTAGAAGCTGGGGTTTGATGCCCTAGCTATCTTATTTAATGTGTTTGTATTTTTAGGGGAATATAGAACCCGAAAGTAGTTGGATTATTTTGCATCCGATCTCTTCTTTGACGTAGCTCGCGGCTTCAGTATGTAGCAGTGGTTTTAACTCGTGCTTCACCCAAACTGTTATGTGAATACTGGAATAGATTGAATTGAAGTCACAATAGATATTCGCATAATGAGGTTTTCTAAAAAACTTGAATCTCATAAACTTGGTCGATAACTCTATCACACTGAGTTTTCAAATCCTTATTTAACACTGTAGAATATTCCAGAACATTGCACTCGATAGTAAAAAATAAAGTAATTAATAAGAAATAATTCTGTAATAAAGTAAAAAATAATTCTGTTAAGTCTTAGAAATTATAATAGAAAAGCAATAATAATTAATTAGAACTTTTACATAAACTTTCGACGTTGTCGTCACTAGGTTTCGAACCCTGGAATTCTCAATCTGTGGATCAGCTTTGTCCCTCGACGCCATAAGTGCTTGTATGCTTCGCTACAATATAGTTAAAAATGTTAGTATTTATTGATATATACACAATTTATTTGCCTTACAATAAGAAATCTGAAGATAAATTCTCCATACTGACATTTAATTGAAAGGACTAATTATTAATATGAAACAAATTATTTAAGCATACAACTGAAAATTATAGATAAAGAAATTATTTGTAATATTTAAAAAGGAAATAGTTTTAAATTACATATTAAGATTGTATTGCTTATTAATATACATTTAATTACATAAGTACACACACACACACACACACACATATATATACATATATATGTACACAGAAAAGTAGAAACTGAAAACATTGAACCAGAATATAAAGTAAAAATAATTTAGCTATACTTTGATAGTTTTAAACTGTTTTTCATGAGTGCATTAAGCTGTAGATTATTTGCAGTTCAATTTCTGGGGCATATAATTGATATCGGGCTCTATAAATACAGGATATCAGGTTTCACACACAAAAAAAATTGTTTGTATCATAGGATGTTCAAGACAACTTTATTTGTAAATTTAATTTAAAGAGTTTTAAGATGTATTGTTATGTAACTTATGTATATGTGACGGGCGAAAAAGGTGTGGATTATAAAATTCCTGTACGTGTTCCCTTTTATGAAGATAATCAACTTCAAGACTAATGATTCAGCAACTTATTTAGCTAAAAGTTAATACAGATGGTGAAAAAAAGTGGTATTTAAAACTTGGTGAAGAAAATATTTTCTGACAAAAATATTTCATTGTGTTACTCTATTGATAAAAAATTCATTTATCAGTAATTCATTTTATGTTTGAGAAACGCATTGTAGTTCTGTACTCCACCTAGTCAATTAATAACTATTTTTCTTTTTATTATTTTCTTTTTTTTTATTTCTCTTTTGTGCTAAATATTTTTATACATTCTAATTAACTTTATTGAGTTTCATTAATGATATTTTGAATTTGCATTATTAATGGCAATATGTTGAGGTCAATATCACAGTATGTAATTTACATTTGAAATTTGTTCTTTACGTCATTTAAGGATTTTGAGGCATGGTCCAATTGAATGAGCAGGAATTTTCATTATTCTATTCGTTTATGGACAGCTATGAAGTTTTTAATTTTATTCACAAAGTGAATTAACAATTTCAGTAAGACTATTAATACCTACAAGATGAATGAATACCTAATTATTTCAACTATGATGAGAAGAGAAGAAATGACAAAAAAAGTGTTTTATATAGCGTTTTAAACTAATGCTGAATTTTTTATTAATATTAACTTTCTCAATTATTTTGTTATGCGGAAAGTTTGAACTATGAACAATATTATGAATTATCAAATAAAATGCAAACTTGAGAAATTTTATACAGTTAAAGCATATAAAAACGATAAATGAAAATATTTAAAATATATATGAAGAATGGCAATATTATCAAATGACAGCGTACTCTTTGTTTTTCTGCAAACGATAAGTTTTTCCAAAAAGATTTCTTTTTGTAAAAAGCTTTGATTTAACTTCAGGTTTAATATATTATTATTGAATTTAAATGGTTAAATACTAATATCACTGTCAAATGAATTTGGAATTAATGAGTTTAAATGGTTTTCGAGTTGAATATTCTGCTCTGATTTGTTACTAATGAATGAATAAAAAATTCAGATAAATAAGGTTCTATGTATTAGGAAAAGAAAATATTCCTGTCTTTATAAGAAACATATTCAAATATTTCTTCAAAAATTAGTTTTATTTGTTTCTTAAATTCGACAAGTACATTACAAAAGAAACAATTTTAGTTCATTTCAAATAAATATGCAGGAAAATTGCTCCTTTTATTTTTCTAGAGAATTTCACTTACCTACTTTAAAAAAATAAACAATATGTCTTCCTTAAATATTCATTTTACGTACGAAACTCTTTCTAACATTTTATTGGGTCTAACAGTAGAGAATAATCCTTCTTTAACTTTAGTTGTTGATTCTAAATCGTCTTTTCGCACTATAAAAGGTGCTCGGTTTCTCCTCAAAAATTTTCTTCTACAAATGCATTCCTACGGGACTTTTTCGTATAAGCCTTTAGATAACCTGAATTTTAATAATGCATGTTTAGTAGGTTTGAAAAAATAACAATGTGGTTTTGCTCTTAAAGGAAAAAGGTTTTCCAAAAAAATGCTTTATTTTATAAATATTCGCTTGTTGGAAAAAGCACTACTTTTAAGAATCATTTTCAGTTTTGTGTCACAAAGAAAACTGAACCAATTTTGAATAATTAATATACATTGTACGTATTTTTGAACCTTGGTATGTTAATGAAAATATATACGCTTTCAGAATTCGGTGATATTTGTCAAATTCAAGCAAACTGAAAATAATTTCCCGATCATGAATTTCTATAAATTCAGTAATGATTTGAAGGAAAAAATTAAAGAGTTTAGATAAAATATAAAACTTGCAACAAGTTTCAAGATTATTTAAAATCTTTAATAATATTTTTTTTCTTATTCAAAAGAAAATTCTTAAACTTAATTTTTATTTTCACACATCTATATAAAAAGTTTTAAATATTAAAAAGGCAATGAATTCTATTTTAGTTTAGCAATAGTAAACTTTAAACACACATAAGAAAAAATCAATATCAATTAAGTTGAAGATACTTTTAAATTTGTTTGCCTATTGATATGAACAATATAATTTAAATTTCTGCTCGTGTAAATAATTTAAATATTAAGCGAGTTTCAGGCATATACAATGCACATTAATTACCAAATATTAAGTAACAAACTGAACTGTACATTGAACTGGTAATTACTCCAAAATTATGCAAGTAAATGGGAAGACACTTGGTGATATTATTTGTTTAGCATGTATAACATAGGGAAGGCAAGAACAAGTATTTATACTTTTTTATGGACATGAATATGAAATGTTCTAAATTCGGTCGTACAAATTAATCACCAAGAAATTTCTTAATGTAAGGGATTATTATTTTTAAGGCGCCATAGCCAAATCAGTCAATGCTGCGCCAAACAAATGTTTAAAGTGGTGTAACTTGCTGTCATTAAATACCTGAATAAGAGCAAAATAAAGTTAAAATACAATGGTGAAAAAAGAAAATGTCGTGGTGTCTGAAGTACAAAATATTGGAGGTAAACTTTTATCAATGAATCATTAATGCTTAAGATAAAATAGTATATAAAGACTTGTAACCAAATAGGAGATAAAAGTGTAATGCACTTTAAAGTCTACAATCGATTCCGATTTTTATTTTGTTTTAAAAGATGATATTACTCTATTTCTTTGACGGCATCCATTAACCAGAAATCATCGACATAATAGAGTATACGTTTTTGTCTGTAAGGTGCGTTGCAGTTATACTCGTTCTTTTTTGGGGGTGATATGCATTCATTTCTATGTCAATCTTTGGAGAAGTTCCTATAATGGGTTGCGATAGATTTATTTTATGTGCCTTTAATTTTAGACCTATTTTTTGGTTTGCTTTTTAAAGACCGAGATACAACAGTTTTTAGAGTGGAAAATTGAATGCAGGAAAAATGAATATATGTGTTTGATTTAATACATCAGAGAACTACTATAGGTATTATGAAAAGGGCATGATAAGATGACGACGATTTTGGAACTGCAGATGTTGTGGAAGATAAGAGGAACATTGAATTAGATGGAATTAATTGTTTAAGCTAATGCAAAGGAGGGACACATTTTTCATGTTATATTTTGACTTGTTTGGGTGGTGGATTAAACCGTAGGAAGTGTAGAATATGTTTGCAATAATTGTGAGACTATTTGTTTTCTGGCTTCTGAATAGGAAATATTTTGCATGGTTTTTTATGTCTTGTATCCGCTTTTCTGTTTTAAAGTTTGGATATTTTTAGTCACACACAGATGTTAGTGAGCAATTAAGATATTTACACTTCAAACAGGAATCTGTGAAAGACTTTTCTACAAACACACATCTAGAGCATGCCAATTCATTCACGCAGGCAGTTTTCGAGTATAGAAAACTCAGATACTTGAAACAGCTCAGGAAATTCGGGAATTTCGGACGTAATGGACAGCCGTAGTAACCTGCTTTAATTGTAGTGTTGAAGTACAATGATGTTTTACGATGTTGTCAATGGGTTGTATGGAAAGCAATTCTCAATTATCACGTACAGACGTTCTGATCCATTGTAAAGTTTGGGTAAGGGTCGGAAGCCAGGCTGCACGAATCCTCAGAGTGTCCTACATAAGCTTAATGAGATTAAGGTCGGGTTAACATGCTGATCATTATAATTGGACTATAGTTTCTTCTTCAAGAAAATGATGCATGCGGCGAGCAGTGTGAGGTTAATATTATAGCGTTACGTTATTATTATAATAATAAATACGTTAGTATTATAATAATAACGTATTTACTTAATAAACGCTCTAAAATAACACTGCCTTAATGTATTTGGAATGACACCTAGGAATAGTTTTATGTAAAATGGAAAATACAGACAGTGGTTCTACAGGATAAATACGTTTTTGAACCACTGACTTAAGGGTTCTTAACGTTTATCAGCCTTATATTTTTAAATACATTTATAGTATGAAGCTATCGTTAATTCGATATTATATTCTACAGTCTAGTTTATTTTATGGACTTGTAAATATTCAGAATTGCTATTATGTGACAACCTTTTGTTCATGGAAAACCCAATTTAAAGTTTTTTTTAAACCAGGCATTATTTACCTTTTTGAAAATTTCAATAATGGAACCTTCTGCACTTTCGGGGAGATTATTCATTCTTGCTCTTCAAAAAAAGACGATTCGAAATTTGGGAGCTAAAGCTGTTTGAAATAATCGAAATTTTCTATACATTTTCCGCATTAAGTAATATAATTTGCTAATATAAAAAAAACTAATCTATTTTTATAGATAAATGTTTGAAATATTTAATAATTTTTCAACTCGTCAAAATAAATTTTATAATTAATTCCACATAATAAAGAAAATTTCTATTATTTTCTATTTTACCTAAAGTGTTTTTATCTTGAAATTGAAAAGGATATTCACTTTAAAAAAATATTACAGTGAGCAAGTTTTCCAATTAATCAACATTATTCTAAGAATTCTGTAGAAAAGTAGAAGGGTTATGAAACATATTATACAAAACTTTAAAATAATTTAAACCTATATTATGTTACTTAGATCTATCAATAAAAATTTCAACCAGAGGCCTAACCAATGGAAAAATACCAAGCTTAATAAACGTGAGTAAATACATGTTATAAACGTGAATTTCATCTACACATGCAGCAACTAAGCTCGACATTCACACACACATATATAACACATGGATCAATAAGTCCCGAGACTGTGCGGTCGTTTTTTTGCGATTTCCTCCTTCAAACGCACCAGCAAGTCAATATAATAATCACTGTTGATTGATTTACCTTTTTCGAGGTAGTCAATGAAAATCACGCCATGCGTATCCCAAAAAACTGACGCCATGACTTTGCCAGCTGACTGCTGCGTTTTCGGACGCTTCGGACGGCTTTCGCCAGCTGTGCGCCACTCAGATGACTGCCGCTTCGACTCTGGAGTGTAGTGATGTATCCATGTTTCGTCCATGGTCACGTAACGACGCAAGAAATCTTTTTTGCTGCGAGTAAATAGCAATAAACAGCTTTCTGAATCATCTACTCGTTGCTGCATCGAAAGTAATCGCGGCACCCACTTGGAAAAAACCTTTTTCACTTCACTTCAAAAAACCTTTTTCAGTAAATACACTTCCATATGATATCTGTGTCATCTCAGCAATCTCACGGAGCTTCACTTTCGATCTTTCATTATAATTTTTGTCACTTCACTCACATTTTCCGGTGTAACGGCTTCCACAGGTCTACCCGAGCGTTTCGCGTCATTTGTGTCGGTACGACCACGTTTAAACTTGGCAAACCACCGACAAATCGTTGCTTTTGATGGACAAGAGTCCGGGTAACATTTTTCAATCCATTGTTTCGCTTGCACGGTGTTTTTACCCATTAAAAACAATGTTTTATCATAACACGAAACTCGGTTTTTTCCATTTTTTAAACAAACTATTGTACAAAACGACTTTACTCCAACCTCGATAACTGAGCTGTTTCTGGTCCGATCGACTTAAAATTTTGACACGTTTCAAGCAAAGGTTAGTACTCTAGAAAGACCTGGTTACTGGTTTACTACGAGCGCCATCTCTGGGTTAGTCTCGGAACTTATTGATTGATGTGTTATATACATATATATATGTATATATATATATATATATATATATATATATATATATATATATATATATATATATATATGTGTGTGTGTGTGTTATAGCAGAGGGCCACTAATAATTATTAGAAAAATCTGTTTATTATTTGATTTTTAAGACATATTTTTTTTTCCTTCTCATTTCTTACATATATTCTTTTTTTCCCTCCTACTAAAGTACAATTATTTATGTTTTCTTTACTTTAACATAGCTTTCCCGAAGGTGATAATTCAAAAAAAAATATTCTAAATGTTTCAGAAGTGTCAGATAGCTCGGGCATTCTAAAATAAAAAATACTAATAAAAACGCTTTTTTTGTCTGAGGTCAATTAAGAGATTTTCGCCCAAAGATAGCCTTTTTCTTTAAGTTTTCTTTCATATACATACTTTCGGTTATTAATTAGTACATTTTTACAAATGAATTTGAAATTAGCTGAGGCAAATGAGCAATTGACACAGACAAAAGAAAAAGATGTTTTATTATTAAAATGTGCCATTATCCTTCATTCTCTTTTAAAACAATGAAATATGATGTCGAATACATACTTTTTCCAAAAGTAAGGGCTATGTTAAGATTACTTAATTAATATGATCTATATGTTTTAGCATTTAATTATTACCGTTTATCGAATATAATGAAACAATATTTCATATCGTGTACTTCAAGTATTCATAGAAATACAAGTCAGATAAGTCATATAATTTTTCACAGAGTTAAGATTTTAAATAGATTAAAATTTATTCAGAAATTTGGATTAAATTTCAAGTATATCTTTTATTAATTATTTTCTGACTTGTGTGTTACGTGACCGCATAAATATAAATTGCGAATAGTAATATAAAAATGTAAAATTTTTTTTTTGCCTTGGACTCTATATTTTTCAACAGAATTATCAATTTCGAAAGAAGTAAAATTTGTCAATTAATATCTTATTTATTAAGTTTTCTTACCTCTATGAGATGTTCTTTATCTATAAATATTATCTATCTGTTTTGTGTTCTTATACATTTCTAAATTTGATTGATGATTTTTAAATCTTGTTTTCCTGTTTTCTTTTGGTTTTGTTGTCAATTTTATGAACTATATCTTATGCAGTCATTTGTTCATTTTCTTTTCCTTTTCCCGATTATTTTTATTTTCTTAAAGTCCATAAGCTAATTTTTTTAAACAAATTATATTGTTTTGAATGCTTGTTTTAAATATTTAACTTTTATACCTTTAACAAAATGTAAGATGTGGCATTATGTACTTCAGCTTTTTTAATACTCACAACACACATGAGATATTTACTTTGATTAATAAGATTTGAAATGTCATTAGTAAATATCTGGCGCATAAATTAACACAAAGAAATACTTAAATTCAACGCGAATTTCTTCTACATATTACGCATTTTAACTCATAAGCAACAAAATATATATATATTTCGACTGAGCTTCCACTGAGATATTATCGAAATAAATAAATGAATCATTACTTTTATTTATATTTGGCTTAAAGACCGCAATAAAATTTTCAAATTAGGACTGCATTAATACATATCAAGATAGTTGATATGAATAATAGAACAGGAGTCTTATCCTAGATGAACAATAGTTTACTGTTGAATTGTTTTACTTTCTGTGTGTCTGGCTGTTATACAACACAAAATACCTAACTAGTATGCTCCTAATACTAAATATTTCAAAGTAGAAAAAATACTTTGAGACAGCTCTAAATTGAAAATACCAATATTCCTTTTAGGAACATGATGCAGCTGAGATGTTATACAAAAATCACCAAGCAATTCTTGATTGCTTGGTGATTCTTCATAAGTAAATGTTTTTCAAGGCAAATACAACATTGATGAGAAATGCAGCATACAAATCTTAGAAAACGAAACATTCTTTTTCATTCCTTCTGAGATGTATTTCTTTCTTCTGATATTTCTCTTTCGAAACTTTAACGAACCATTTTTGAAAGAAAAACAATTTTAACAGTCAAGTCAAATAAGGAGAATTCCAAGTAGAAGAATGAAGATATTTCTGGTTACTTTTTTCTATTTGTGTAAATAAAAATATAACAAAAATTACATGTATCATATTCATGCAATAAGTATATTGAAATAGATATAAGGTTTATTACAGAATAAACCAAATTCTAAGATAGATTAATAAAATGTTAAATTATAAATTTCTTTAAAAAAGTTTTATTAAGAAGTATTTGATCATGTGGAGAAATATTAATGGATAGTATTATTATGGAAATATTTACTAGACACAAGGCTTTGAAGCAACTTCTGATAAATTAATTAAATTTAATGGTGGTGATTAGCTTACAAATAAACGAGTTTGTAATTTTACTTAGGGAAAATATCACACAATACTGCTAGCACATCTTTGCAGAGAACCATACGACTCATACGTGTCTCACATTTTTTTTTGTCTGTAAGCTCCCTCCTCGTGTTGGAGCATTTTAAGTTACATTCTTTAAAATTGCCTATTGGATACCTGCAAAAAAGTCCCCCTCTCCTCCTAGTCAATTTTCTCTGATGACTCTCTCATCTGCAAGAGTTCTGACTTCGTAATGTAAAATTCTAAACCTATTAGAATTAAATAAGATAAAATCGAAGTACTTTTCACCATTTTATAGTAACTAAAGTGCCTTTGACGAGGAAATTTAGCGTTTTTATGTCAGATTGATATATCTGTATATTTATGAGTCTGTATATGTGAAAAGAAAGCCTCGGTAGCTTAGTGGTCATGGACGTTTACTCGCAGCCGGTGTTTCATTGAATCGTGGGTTCCAATCCTGATCCCACTAAATACTCTTCGTGTATTGGGGCTGATGCGTGTTAATTCAGCCAAGGACAGAAGCTCTACCGTTGGCATGGTGGAGAGGAAGGTGCCAGTTCAGACGCCGTCCTCGCCAATTAAACGATGTTCAAAATTGCGAGCTCCGTGTTCAATATAAGTCCACCTTGTATCACTTCTTAATGAGACGTTTATTAACAATTACGTATAATCTCTATATAAAGAATGATAAAATTATATACACAAATTATTATGTATGAGCAATAAATAATTGATTGTTGCATTTATATTTGTAAATCGAATACTTACCTTTAGGTACATCTTGCTTAAACTCCATAACCTGTATAACTTTGAAAAATTGCAGAGTACTTATAACAATAAATAAAAACTCATTTTTTATAATGCGAAAATCATTAGAATTAGGAAAAATTTCTTTTAGGGAAAACGTGTACAAGAATAAATAAAAACATTTTATGAAAATAAAGATCACCATTTTACAATTTTTGAATGTAATTTTCTGTTGCTGGCTATTGATCAAATTCACATAAGTAAAATAACTCTATGGGATTATATAAGCACCTTCTAATTCTTTCCTACAAAATATGATGTAATGTGAGCAGTCACGTACATTATGAAGCAAATCATAGTTACTTTAATTAAAATTCTTAACCAATATAAAAAAAAATACAAGAATATACACATATATATACCAAAGTAAAGATCATTGTCCTAAATTGCATTGAAACATAAGAAACACTGATTTATTTCTACTATTTTTTTTATAAAAAAACTTTTATCATTTTCTATAAGAAACATTTAAAGATAAACAACGAAATATTAAAACGAAAAAAAAAAAAAAAAAAAAAAAAAAAAAAAAAAAAACGTTGAAAGTTAACACAGAATATTACCATTTTTTTTTTATACTTGAAACTTCAAGAGTTCAAATTTTTACTAAATTTATTTCTCATCCAGAAAAAAGCAATTAATATTACAAATTTAAAATCTTTTTTGCAAAATAACATTTTTTGAAGCGAACTCTATTTTGCATTGGATAATAGAATATTGAACTGCCGCTGCTATTATGTACTAAAATTTATGAAAATTACAAAAGTAGTATTATTTAATTATATATCATACAAGAATGCAGGAAATAAATAAGCATAATAAAACAAGGAATAATATATATTTGAAGAATGTAATAATCTAAAATTTGATAAAGATATTTTTAAACACGTGTGTGGGATTTTAAATTGATAACTTTTATGTATTATCTGCAATAAAGTTCAACGTTTCCTGGATAAAGTACTATACTCTGATTTTTTTGACTTAATATTTGCTGCACAATTTTCATATTAACATGTAAAATCACATGTAAATTGTATTGCAAGGGTTGGAAAAAATGCTATTAAAAACCAAGTCACTATTTCAGAGTATCATAAAACTTTTATTCTCTTGAAAATTGCATTGTAAAAATATGTATTCTCTTTTAAGTTTAGAAATGTTTTTATTTTAATGCTAAAAACTTAGGGATGTACACGGTAAGTCTTAACGTGAAACATGACTGACTCTTCTGTGAATTTGATATCAAATAATAACTTTGCAAACATAAAACAGCATCAGTTCCTTTGCATATCAAAAGTTTTTTTACTGTTTCTCTCTAGAATTTCTGGATGATTTTTAAGTTAAGAGAAGACAGTTTGAGGATTGGAAGGAGAAAATTGGAGAATCAAAATTATTTTTAAAATCTTTTTGAACTTTAATTTCATATTCCCTATCTGAATTCCAGTTAAGCCTACAATAAAATAATACAACATACAGTCTTTACCCCAAAATAATCAAATCGTAATTTTTAAAAACATTATACTTCAATCTAAACAAAATTCAGTAAGAGAAATTTATTTAAAAATATTTATGTCTTAAGATACCATTTACTACTTTTTATAGGATTATTCTCGATCAAATTATGTACCATGTCCAAAGACTTTCCATTTCTACTTCAAAACACATTTACATTGCATAGCTCATACGAAATGATAACCCTACCGCAATTAATGTGTTTTAGTTGGTATATAAATACATAGTAAAGAGCTTTAACAGGTCAATTGAAAAGTATCCGGCCTAAAATATTAAAAAAATTTTTTTTTTGGCAAAATTAGTTTTTTTTATTCAACATAATTCCCTTCAAGGGTAATACACTGATTATACCGACCTACCAACTTTTCGATACCATTTATGTAGTACGATTTGTTCTTTGCTTCAAAATTGGCCTCAGTTTCGGTGATCACCTCTTCATTCGACGCAAATTTCTTCCCAGCGAGCATTCTTTTGAGATCTGAGAACAGGAAATAGTCGCTGGGGACCAGACCTGGAGAATACGGTGGATGATGAAACAATTCGAAGCCCAATTCATAGATTTTTGCCAGCGTTTTCACTGACTTGTGAATCGGTGCATTGTTTTGGTGAAGCAGCACTTTCTTTTTCTTCAAATGCGGCCGTTTTTCGGCGATTTCGTCCTTCAAACGGTCCAATAACGCTATGTAATAGTCGCTGTTGATGGTCCTTCCTTTTTGAAGGTAGTCAATGAAAATTATTCCATGCGCATCCCAAAATACAGATGCCATAACCTTGCCAGCCGACTGTTGTGTTTTCCCACGCCTTGGAGCGGGTTCATCGTGTGCAGTCCACTCGGATGACTGTCGATTGGACTTCGGAGTGAAATGATGGAGCCAGGTTTCATCCATTGTCACATATCGACGCAAAAACTCGGGTTTTATTACGTTTGATCATCTTCAAACATTGCTCCGAATCATCAACTCTTCGTGGTTTTTGGTCAAAAGTGAGCTCGAGCGGTACCCACTTTGCACAGAGCTTTCTCATACAAAAATATTCGTGAATTATATGATGTACACGTTCAGTTGATATCTTTGGAGTGTCTGCTATTTCATTCAATTTCAATTTACGGTCATTCAAAATCATTTTGTGGATTTTTTTAATGTTTTCGTCGGTAACAACCGTTTTTGGGCGTCCACTGCGTTCATCGTCTTCGGTGCTCATTTCACCACGTCTAAACTTAGCATAGCAACCCTTGATGGTTGATTTTCCTGGGGTAGTGTCCGGAAACTCGGCATCAAGCCAAGTGTTTGCTTCAACTGTATTTTTTCCCTTCAGAAAGCAATATTTTATCAACACGCGAAATTCCTTTTTATCCATTTTTTTCACAATAACAAAAGTTTCCTCACTCAAAATGCTATAATTCACAAACTAATGATCCGACAGCTGTCAAATTTATACAAGCATCTTTTGAGGATTAGGGCTAAGTAAAAACATATGGATTTAATTCTAGTAGTGCCATCTATGTGTCAGGCCGGGGACTTTTGAATTGACCTGTTATATAAATGAAATGTGTTTTTGTTAAAAAAAACCATAATAATTAAAAATTCACAATAATAAATTAAATGCTTAGTTATATATATTTCTATTTTAATTAATAAGTTATAAGGTTTCTTAGATTTATTTAAATTAAATTTGAATATTTTACTTTTTCTAAGAAAAGTTTTGTTTGGAAAAAAAAAAAGTACGTGAAACGTGGACATCTCATAATGCAGTATGATTATTATATTTAATTGCTACTTTCCTAAAATTTTAGATTCCTTTAAGTAATTTAAGTATATTAAAGCTCTAATTCAATATTGATGAAAATCTCATTTCTCATTGTTTTGGAATAACTTAAAAAATAAGAACATCAATACGTTTTAATTAGTATTAAATAATAAAAAAAATCGAATAAAATCAAAATTTATTAACAGAAACAACTTA
This sequence comes from Nephila pilipes, assembly GCA_019974015.1. Taxonomy (NCBI): domain Eukaryota; kingdom Metazoa; phylum Arthropoda; class Arachnida; order Araneae; family Nephilidae; genus Nephila; species Nephila pilipes. Next base: position 13,342 of record BMAW01043824.1, on the reverse strand, counting down.
AGATATAATTGAAAATAATTTCAAATATTTAATTTAAACATTAAGCATTATATTTAAAATTTCCGTCAAATGGAATTGAGATGTAACATTTTCTTTTTAATGTATTTTTTTTCCAAGATAAATGCGTTCTAACAAAATGTAGTTCTATAAAAGTAGCTTCTCCTTAGATTGGAGAAAGGAGTACTGCTTCTTTTAATTTTTAAAATCATTTACTTAATTTCTTATGCCAGAGTTGCATAATAAATCATGAAATCTCTTTCGAACTACTCTAACTTCATACTCTTTCCTCTAGTCAAAATTTCCCCTGAGATTCTTCGTTTCTAAAAATATTTTCATTTCTTACTTGTAATTATTTTCTTGTCGTATTTGTAGATTTTATATACTCTCGCATATACAAAAGAGTATTTCATATCATATATATATATTGTTCAACTTAGAACAATATTTTTTGTAAGGTAGACTTTAATTTAAGAGAAAATGTTTAAAAGAAATAAAATTAAAAAAAAACTTCTCCTTAAAACAGGTCATGTACAAGTTAATAGACTAATAATACAAGTTATAATGTACGGAAATCAGCTTCATGAATTTATAATTTATGTATTGGATCTGTGAATTTAGTATAATCAAATATTTCTGTCCAAAATCAGACAAAGCATTTTAATTTATTCATTTCCAATTTTTAACCCATTGTCACCCTTAATAGGCTTTTAGGTATTTTTATAATAATTAAGTAATTTCTGATCTTATACTTCTCTTATCTGATTCTTTTGTACTTGATTATGCTTATATATATATATATATATATATATATATATATATATATATACAGGATACCCACTAAAGTCTTTTTTCCCTCTTATACCTTCAGAACGTCTGCTGCTATATATTTATAACAATTATGTTTAGATATAATATGATAGCCATGCAAAACTCAGTGAAAGCACCTACGTTGCCACCTGGTGGAAAAATCTGGAATTAGCATTCTTACCTATATTTCAGAATGGGATAGGGAAGTACGAAATCAATCTAGTACGAAAGGGCAACTAGTGAACAAAAATGCGATGGATAGAATGGTTAATACGCGCATTTGTTTTTCCGTAATTTTTTATACTGTGATGTCACAAAACTTCAACGGATGGAGAAACGATCATCTTTCGGGCAAATTACGACGCTACAGTGTGGTACAGTAGTATCGCTTGTGATCCTCAGCAAAAGAACCATAGTTCGAGTTCCGAGAGTTACATCCTTGTAGTAATATTCTCTATAAATGGAGTAGATAATATGTAGATTGTGTAAAATAATTTTAAATAAACACAACCAGCTCTTGGTGTTGGAAATATTTGCAGCATGCTAATACATAAGAAACGTCACGCCCGTTCACCTGAACGAGCTATAAAAGAGGCATCATTTTGGGGTTGTAGTATTTAGATGCGCATGTCATGGAGCAATTTTACAAAGTTGAGTATAGGAGATGGTTTTACTTTAAGATGAATGTTGACGCAAGGCACGAACAGCAGCACATTTGTACCGGCAATGCTTCCCTACAAACCCGTATCCTTCTTATCAAAACATTCTAACTATTGTAAAACGTTTACGGGAGACATTCTAAGAGACTAGTCGAGATCGATCTGGCAGACCTGCTCAGGCAAGTCGTCTAATTTAATCAGATTAGGTATTAGCATATCCCTTCAAATATCCGAAATGCAGCACAAGAGAGATCAGTCAACACAATGGTCTCTTCAAAAGTCAGGATTGGAAAATCCGAATTAGATACTCATCTAAATCGACCAACTACTCAACAAGTTTTACTGAGGGATACCGGGCTACGCTATGGATGGAGCAAATTTGTCATGAATCAGATTCAGGTCATCTAACTTTCTTGGTAGATATAGTGCGCATGGATGAGTCATGCGTTTCTCCGAATGACATATACAATAGGCAAAGAACCCTTTACTGGACGCTGGAAGTTTCTAGATGTTTTGCGATGTTCGACAATAAATGCGACTTGCTATAAATACTTGTTGTGCAATTTACAATAACAAGCTAATCAGTCTAATCATAATATGCGATTTTGTGGAAAATCTGCCATTATTTAATTTTAGGAATCTATGGTTTAAACATGACTGCTCACCTGCTTTCAAGAAATCTCCAATGAAGCAGTACCTCGTCAAGAATTTCGGGAACCAAACAATTTAGTGTGATGGTTCTGAAGTTTGGCCACCACGTTCGACTGACCTGACTCCACTTGTCTTTTTTCTGTGGGGATACCTGAAACAGCAAGTCTATGTGACTCCTCCACAAACATTGCGGGACCTTAAACGACACATTACGAACGCATGTGCCAACTCTATGCTCCAACGTGTGCAACGTGACATTGAAACGAGGATCCAGATGTGCATTGTAGATGACGGTGAGAAGTTTGAACATCTCAAATAAAAGTATATTGTTACCAGTAGTCTTTTTTTTTCTTCCTCCGATCGTTTTGTCACATCACAGTGTAGGAAATTACGAAAAACAAATGTGCTTTTAACCATTCCCTTCTTTGCATTAATGTCCACAATATGTCCTTTCTTACAAAATCGATGATGCTCTACAAATTTGCTTATCATTTTCCTCTCTATCTCACTTCATTTTCGAGGTAGGAATGCTAAGTCCGCTGTGTCACATCAGGTGGGGCAGAAGGTAGTTTCATTCAGTAACGCATAGCTAATCATTCAGCAACGCATGGCTATATATATATGTTGATATCATATCAAACATGCAATGTTGCAAAGTATCACTGAGAAAAAAGATTGTTATTTGCACAACTTGCGTGGAGAAGTGAATTGTTTTCTTTTGTGCATCTAACACTGAATAAGAAAGGCGTCGTGCCGATATTATCTAGCGAAAAGTTTTGAGAGGAAAATGCCTATAAAAAGGGAGGGTTTTGGGGATACGTTAACAAGAAACCTAGGTAACTGGGGTAGCTAAAAAAAGCACTTATCTAAATCGTTAAAAACGCCAAGAATTGACATCCACCTCTATATCATTTCTAACTACTCAAAACGCAAAAGTAATACATGCTCCTCTTCTTCTTAAATATCTTTATACACTTATGTTTGGCTCTAAAATGCTCTCTACAATACTTTAAAAGCCGAGCAAGCTCTTTCTTTTCAAATTCTTTAAATCATTTTATGTCTCTTACATAATATTTACTATTTCTATGGAAAACAAATTTTACCCTCCTACTTTTATCTGGGATTTCCATCTACTTCTTTAAAACACTCGTGAGCACTTTATAGCATAAAAACGATACCTACTCATTTTAATAGAATTGAAAGAAAACTGTAGCAAAACTAAGTCTTTTTCCAGCAAAACTTCAATTTCTAGTTTCCATTTTTATTCATATTTAAAATGTTAAGGACAATTTCAAGATGGGGTGGATTTTCCTGATATGCAATCAAATTCATATAACATATAAGATGGATTTTCAAGATATGTAATCAAATTCTGATGTCATATAAGAAGTGTATCTGAATTGGTCAGTTTGTATCAGTCAAAATGAAAGGAAAGTGTGGAATAATTGCTTTTTTAGGAATGAAAAATATTTTTTTTCCTACACAGATTATGACATTTCTTAAATGTTTGTACCAGCTTTAATATTAAATTTTTAAATACAATTTTTATTCAGAACTTGTGTTAGAAATACAGGATCCTACAATTAGTAAGAATTATTTTAAATGTTCGAAGGTTTTCTTATTTAGTTTTCTAATATTAAAAACTTGATTTAATTATTTACCCAATTTATATACTGTTCTAAAATTTTAATTTCTGGAACAATTTTTATATTTGACAAATAATTATTTCAACACTTTCATTTTCATCATTTCCCCTTATTTAAAATTATCACTGTACATTGAAAGTCTTTGTGGTTTTATTTATCATTACTTTTAATAACTAAACAAAAATCATCAAGACTAAATTAAATCGCATCACTCTGCCTATAATTGCAGTAATAAAAATTATGCATGGGGGATGTATCCTGCTGTAGTAATTAACAGCGTTTTAAATAATTAATGATAAAATGCTGTATAGGAATTTATTTGGTAATTACATTTACTATACACATGTTTACGAATTACATACTAATGACCATTCTATTCCTTATTTTTAATTGAGGCAAGTTCTAACAGAACTACATAAATTTTTCAGTATAAATTAGCACACATTTCATTCTGTACAGTTTCGGTAAAAAATAAGTATGAAACAATAAAACGCATTCTTTTAGAACGTTAGAGGAGATCTTTGAGTTAAATTATTTTTTAAAATAGAATATGTTTCTTTAAAAACATGTTTTAATGTAATTATTGTTTAAATGTAATGAATATAAAATATTAGGAAATAATTAGTGATATGGCATTCCCGAATTCAATGTGAAAAAGAAAATTAAAAATTCGCAATATACATTTTCTTTCACAAATATAATTGATTTAATAAATTTTATGCTTCCTTAAATAATAAAATGGATTTAAAGAAATGTTTAACTATCAAATAAATTTTATTCGAAATTATTTACTTTTTTGTTATTTTCTAAGCTTAGTTTCCATTCAATAGTTTACTTAATTGTCGCTTTCTATATCTAGTAGAAATTATAATTGATAAATATTATTCAAAAAATAATTCTTTATTTTCACTTCAGATGAAACATTTATAAAAAAAAATATTGGCTTATTATCTAGTAAAATATCGTACGAAATTCCAAATATTGAATATGAAATTTTAAAGCTTAATACCTTTAACATTTCAACGAATATTATGTCTTTTAAAATTAAAAGAAAAGGAAAAAAGTCCTTAAGCTTTCATTTGCTAAGCATAAAGAAACAATGATCTATTTCACATTGTTTTAATATACCACATATTTGAGAATTCAATAACAAAATCTAAGCCATGTCTTCAGATATATCTTTCATGGTTTCGATAAATTCGAAGAAACCACTCCGTTGCTGAATTATACGAACATTTTATTTTGTCAGACAGGGTATTCCTGTGGGATTTGAAATGCGAAGTGTATTGTTTTAGAGAAAGAGATGCATTATTTTGCGAAGTGTATTTCAGGAAAGTACTGGATACATTTGCAGATTTTGGATGCCAAAAGGAAAAATATATTTCACCACTTTTAGTGAAATTAAAAAAGTTATTCCCTCTTCAATTTTATCAAAGATATTCTTCTTCTTGCGAGACTTTTCCCCCTCTGATTTCTGATCCATATTCGATCATGAGTACAAGTAGACCTGAAGGAATTATTAAAAAAATAGTAGAGAATTATTTCAAGAAACATAAATCTGAGAAGAAAAATCTTTCATTGATCCCTCTAGGGGAACAGATTTTTGTTCCTGGGTAATCCTTTTAATATTCAAATCGGTATATATATATATATATATATATATATATAGTATATATATATATAATTATATATAATTATAAATATATATATATAGTTATATATGTATATATAGTATATATATATATATAGTATGATATAGTATAGTATCTATTATAATATGATATATATATATATACTATATAGTATATATATATATATATTCATAGTATGACATATATATATATGTATATATGATAAATGTATAAATATAAATATAATGATAGTATATATATATATTATGATAGTATTAGTACTGTATATATTGTATATTATTATTATTATATGCTGTGACTGTGGTGTGTTCTTGCTTAGTTAATCTCGCTCAAAAATACCAAAAGGTAACATTTTAAGAACTGATTCGTCAAAAGCTCTAAATTGGATATATTATTAAGACCATCAAAATTTGTATTTCTGTTGGGTCTTTGTGAGTAAGTAAGAATATTCTTTCATGCACATTTTACAACATACAGAAATTATATTTGAAAAAATAAAATAACTTTTGTTTAAATAAATAAAATAGAGTTTTCTTGATAACTTTGCGTCTATGCATCAGTTCTAACATGACAACTTCAATGTTTGAGCAACAAATGGGTGTATAATTTGGAGATCAGCAAGAAAACTGCATTTAGAATGCGTGGGGATACTTAGTTTGGGGTCTTTCAATAACATTAAACAATATCCATTGGATTTCTCAATTGAAAACTGATTTAAAGAGAAATACATACCTGTTAATTCATTTAAAAAACTGGTCGATTCACATATAAATATTTATTTGTTAATCAGAATAATAGTGCTTTAACATATATTGGTTTCCCTCCCCTTATTTCCATTTCTCGAATATTATGTTCAACATATTCTTTCATGTTTTGTATTTCTTCTTATTGAATGAGAAATTTTCATAATCAGGCTGTTTTGCATCGATATTTTTTAATTTTCCACTTCTGTACTATTTTATAGAATTTATTTTATTACATTTCTCGTGCGCTATACTATCAACAAAACTTTTGATTGAAAGTATCTTGATTAGTTGACTGTGGGATATCGATCGTATATCATACAGTATTTATGATAATAACAAATCGCGACTGATGTTAATGACTTGCGCTTTAGATGGATAAGGAATAAGCTATATAAAATATGCAATATTTGTTGGATATGTTTATTAAATCGTTATTTTGATAATTTGTATATACTTTTTATCCAGTAGCATAAAGTTTTCAATTTGATTGAAAATGAGTTACAAAAGGTATAAAATGTAGTAGATCAAATAAATCAAATCACAAAATATTATTTCAACACAAATAAATTGCAATATTATAGTCCAGAAATGTACATTTTGATCAGATTCTAAATTTGAAATTAATTCGACAATGTGCTAACTTAAATGGCTTCTAAAATATGAAACATTATTTTGCTGCTGAGCTCTAATTTTCATGAAAATTTATTAAATATATATTATTTCATTACACTTTTCAGATACGTGATTGCATGTTCACTGATAATATAATCATTTTATAAGAATAATAAATTCAAATATTTATTTCTTAAAGTTAAATGAAGAAAAAATGTATTCATAGTCCACATTAGAAATAGGAACAAAATAAGATAGGTGCATCACGTTGCTATCAATAATATATTATTACTTTGAACATTACATGCGCAATAAAAGTAATCCTAAATCTTGAAAAGCTAAGAATATAAAGAAACAAGTACATACAAAATAGTAAATAAATTCTTCTTTATCCTGCCGATTCCTTTTAGCTTTTTATTACTTTTTGAAATTACTTTATTGCTCAGACATCTTTTTCCTTTCCTCAGCTAATCTTAGAAATTGCAAGGCGTGAGATTATATTTCTTTCTTTATATCATGAGATGTATATTTTTTTTCTTTATATATATTGTAAATGATTCAAGTTTCGCTTAAAGTTTTATAAACTGTACTTCGAACTTTGTTCTTCTCTACGCCTTTTTAAATTTTAGAAACCGATCACACAATTCTTTCTGTCAATGAATTTTACCTATAGATGATATAAGTTTATATATAAGTATAGAAAGTCACTGGATTCAAAAATAATAATTGAATGAAAATAAAGTAGTCAAAAAAAACGGAGAGTGAACCGAAATATGAAAATGGACAATGGAAAAAAATGGAATTTGGTTAATTAATGCTGTCATAGGTTTCAAACTGTGATGCCTGTTTGTTCCAGAATTTATGATCAAATTTTCATTCCACGTGACTTTATAAAATAGTAAACCTTCATTTCTTCGAATTTAAAACGTCAAATATCAGTTTATCTGCTTGTGAGAATTCCACTTTATGAGGTATATCTTAGAAACATCAAATTGAAAAAAATGATTCATTTTAATACTCAGCATCATAAGAAAAGTGCTTGAAAATTATCATTTTCTGATTCTGAGCTTTTAATTTCGTTTTTTATAGTTATTATGAATCGTCGGGACAAATTTTAATTATTTGAGTTAGTATTTCATAGTAAATGCGAAAAATATTTTAATATTTCACTTTTTATATATCATAAATTATACATATCATTTATTTTTAATTGACCTTAGTACATTTGCTTTTATATTTTTACTAAAAGCACTAGCTCTCTAAATTTATGAGACAAACTTATATATCCTAGTTCTTTATCTTCTCCATCCCATTTTCTCTTCAGTTTTCTATGTGTGACGTCACTTCATATTGTTGTCATAGTCAATCTTTCAGAATGCATAGATCACGAATGAGTATAGTAATCGGGATGAACATAATGGTTATCGATCATAATCTGTAGACTTATCTGGGTTACCAAATCACGACAACTACTTAAGTTCCATACTATGACAGAGGTTCGTAGCTTGAGTAACGCCTCGTTACGACTACAGTTCCATGACTTCTTGGGGAGTTTCTTTATAGCAGTACATATTTATCAACCCGATACAACTGGAAATTCTACCTCTCAAAATAGGTAACATGTTTCTAGATGTTAAGAATCTAATGCATTGCTAGAAGTCTATACTATATAACTCATTATTTAAAGCAAATATGTGGCAGAAAAGAAATCACGTTGAAGAGTTTAAGTGCTTTTTTTTATTTCAGATTGAAAAAAGACAATTTTATGTAAATTAACCAAATATCCTTCATTGTTAATTTGAGTACTTTCATTTATTACATAAATATTCATAAAAATTTATTCATAATTTAAATATAATGCGTTTTTCTACACACATCAGTGTATGGAAAAAAATATCTCAAATGGCAGTAAACTGAAGTTATAGAAACGTCTCAGTATTGTAAGTTTTATATATAATATAACTTTTAGTTACAAATTAAAAATATATTCTTTTTCAGAGAACAGCTTGAATATTTAAAAATATTTATCTTCTACTAAACTACAAGACCTTAAATATTCCTCATTTCTTCAATGTTTCAGGTGTATTGAGTAATACAAATAGTTTTAAAACAATTTCATATGAAATGCTTACTAAAATATTATATATATTACTTATATAAAAATTCCTCTTAGTAAAGGAGCGTTTCGTACTATATAATTGAGTACTTTAGGTTACTCTTTAAAGACCTAATTACCTTTTAGGGTGAAACTCAAATCAGAGACAAAATGAAAGAAAAGTAAAAAGATCTATATAGCTTTCTTCAACAATTTCTAGGTTAATGAGTTTGAAACATAGAAACGTACTCTTATCATGCTTGTGCATATACCTTATATATTAACATGGGTATTTCTGCCCCCCGTATATCATTTAGTGGAGTCATGGAGTGTCACAAACATACCGCCTACTATCAATACTCTGTACCGCATCATAATATTTCTCATGCATATTGAAAAGCAAGCAACACTCATTGGATCTTATAGGGAGACAATGTGTGAGCAAAATATCCTAGTCACTTCATTAGAAACACCGTGGTCATAAAACAAGAAGAGATAGAAAATAAAAAATGCGCCGTAGATTTTATTTTTGTATGCATTAATTCAACATAATGTTTCTTACTTTTTTTCAAAATGGAAAGCTAACCAATGTTTGATGTGTTGGTTTTGAAAATTTTTTGCATGTCTTTACAGGATTTGAAAGACCATTTGAGTCAAAATCGTTTGATGAGTAGAAAGTCTTTATTTTCCTTATTTTTAAATAGAAAGTTTAATCTTTCCTAATCGTTCTCATTAGAATTCAATGTTTTGACTCTTCTCACGTTAACGAACAGTTTGAACAACATTTTCTTATTGACTTCCTGTTTTTCATTGTTAAGTACCATTCTATCAACGCTTCGTTTATATAAGTTGATGGTTTATATATTCAATTAATATTTACTTTTAATCAATAAAAATAGATTTTTTTTTCTACTTTTCAGGTAAGACTCACCAATTTTCAAGTATCTCCACAAAATTATTTTATTTAGTTCGAAAAAGTTTGTCTGACACATATTTCTGAACCTAGCAATGAACTAATCTCATTTTTATGTCATTAAGCTATGTTAAGATAGTGAAAATTAGTTGATAGTTTTCCTGCAAATAATATCAAACAGATTAAGAATGCAGGATATATAATAACTAATTCTCAGTTTTGGTGGAAACAGGAATGAGCAAATGGATATGAGTTTTCATAAGAAAATATGGATGCAAACAGACTTACACTTTGTTGAAGATAGTTTATATCCATGATTCCTGTTCACTTGAAAGGTGTCTGACAAGTATGTCGAACGTAATTCCAAGATTGCAGTTTTCGAGGTAACATTTTTATACTTTTGCAATTTAAAAGATGCTCATTCCTCATTAAATACCGTTACTCTGTTGAATGGAACTATAATTTGGCAGTATGTCTCATTGTATTTGAACTCGATTGTTCTTCAACAACTGTATGATAGATTCTTCAAATGCAAATATCCGTGGAGTCAACGTTTTCTGTATCATGATAGTTACTGGTCAGTTTCGAACATTTAATAACACATATAAAAATTCAATATTGCGATACTCTCCGGTTGGGATGACGTTCTATATACAATTGCACCGTTCTTTTGACAGATTTTCCCTTAACACCGTAAGTGAACTACTTATCCACAAGTTCATAGAACAAATATATAGTTCCTGCTGATTCTATGAAATATTCTCAAATGGCGATCCTCTAAACTGTTCAAACAACTTAGCGCATGAACGAAAGTTGTGTCCTCAATGTCGTATCTCGTTTGAGCTGATTATTTCTAAAAGTTGTATCGTTTTATGACATTCTTTGCCTCACCAACAATTTAGTGATTAGCTCAATGCACCTTGTACAAGAAATATCAAAGAAGTAGGAATGAGTTTATCAATTTTATCAACGAGTTGGTTCAGAAAGTACTTGTATTTGAAAACACATGCCTCGTTAATTTAAATGTTGTTACCATTGGATGCGATTACCTGTTAAATGGAGCTGAAATAAGTTTGATAATGATTTATAAGTTATTTTGATTAATTAGTCAATTGCTGTAAAATCACAGTTGACTGTTTCCATTCCAATTATGTTGAAGTCGATGATAAGTATTAATCGTTATACTCTAGGAACCAAGCAAAAAATCAAAAGTTGGTTACTCCCTCATTCTGCTCCAGAGAGGAGGATGATTTCATCAGTCGGAAAAAAAATCATGACGAAAGATCTTTTGAGGTGAAAAATGCGTCATGAAGATTAATATGAGTAACTGAGACTAAGATAGCTGTCTAATAAGTCATGATGCCTAATAAGCACCACTTTCAATGCTACAAGCATGACTATCGTAAATTTCTAAGAAATTATTGAAAAGACCTTTGTATCTTGCATTATTCTGCAGAAACCGGAAAATTTCAATTTAAAATTATACAGCAAAGAGAATCCATAACAATCAACGTGAAATAGAAAAGTTGTTAGTTACATAATAATACATAAATACATCCTTTATGATTAAGTGTACAATAGCATTGGAATGTAAAACATTTCTGGAAATTAACGTGTCTGATAAAAAAAAAAAAAGACATTAGTAGCCATAGCGTATTAACATGATCAGATAACAATTCAATTGGTTCAAAAACCAAGACAACAAATATGAATTACATTTAAAAAATCATTTGAAAAGTTCCATGCAAAGTTTTACAATGAACAGATTTGAGTCAACCAAGATGAGCCTTTATTTTTAAATATTTTAAATTCTCAATTAAATATAAAATTAAATAAACGATTAAATATCGAAAAATGCCACAATAGTATAAATTTTTCTGATGTTAAAATTAAGGAAGAGCGATAAATTATTAAATTTATACACTGAGGCTAAATGTAATTAAAATAAAAGCAAAAGAAAATTATTAAATTGAATTTAGTATCAACTACATCTATGGATTAAAACAAATGATAAATTATTACATTGAATATATTTAAGCTGAATGCAATTAAAATTGAAACAAATGATAAAAAATTGAGAAGTGAACTGGGTACGCCAAGAAGCACACGTAAAATTTTAGCCCTGGGTAACAATGATAATTAATTAATATTAAAATCATGATCCTAAGATATTCCAAGAAGGAAGCCAAACTAAAAAAGACGTAGTTTAATTTATTGTGGGAAAAAATGCTGCCTCTCAGTTGTCTTAAAATATTAAATAAATGTTTCCATTTTCAGTCAAATCTTGATTCCAACATATATATGATTTGCGGAGATACATAAATCAATAAACATATACTAATATTTATTATTTTTGTTTCACTTCATTCTGATAAGGGAAATTTATTACGACATATTTCTGAATTGTGTTCATTAGTGGTAGCTTGAGTATCAGACATATATGACATATATTTTATTTCAATCCAATAAAATTCAAGAGAAACATGTTATGACGTATTGTTGTAAAATTGCTCGTTACTGGTGAAAGCAGACATTCAAAAAATATACGCAAAAACAATATAATTTTTAAGAAGTGAACAGGTACGGATATTTTTGGATTAACTAAAACAATAGACCTTGATTAATAATAAATTAAAACTCATTTACAAATTTAAATAACCTTTGTTTAATGTTATACATATTCAAAATTAATATAAATAAATGAAATAACTTATTATTCACAAATAGTTACTATCGAAACGAATAATTTTACAGAATTTTTCTTCTCATAAAATATATTCGTAGAATTCATAATCATATGTGGACTTAAAAGTTATACGTCAGAGATGATTTAATAAAGACAATAAATTTATTAAGATTTACGCTTTATTTAAAGGCTCAATACCATAACAAAGGTTTTCCATAACAAATACATTAGAAAATATCTTCTTAGTATTTTATTGAATAATCTAAACTACTCAAATGAATATTGATCTAAACCCCCCCTCGGAAGTGTCATCGAACAAAAGTTCACTTAAAAAAATAAATTAGACTAAATGCATTGAAAATCACTATTAGCATAATACTGGAGAATCTGTTTACATTCTCAAAACTACTTAAATGCAGGTCACCGGAAAAGTAGCAATGCAGC
>BMAW01043821.1:28891-43953 GCA_019974015.1 Nephila pilipes | reverse complement strand
CACTGCCGCTTCGACTCTGGAGTGTAGTGATGTATCCATGTTTCGTCCATGGTCACGTAACGACGCAAGAAATCTTTTTTGTTGCGAGTAAATAGCGATAAACAGCTTTCTGAATCATCGACTCGTTGCTGTTTTTGTTCCATCGAAAGCAATCGCGGCACCCACTTGGAAAAAACCTTTTTCACTTCACTTCAAAAATCTTTTTCAGTAAATACACTTCCATATGATATCTGTGTCATTTCAGCAATCTCACGGAGCTTCACTTTACGATCTTTCATTATAATTTTTGTCACTTCACTCACATTTTCCGGTGTAACGGCTTCCACAGGTCTACCCGAGCGTTCCGCTTCATTTGTGTCGGTACGACCACGTTTAAACTCGGCAAACCACCGACAAATCGTTGCTTTTGATGGACAAGAGTCCGGGTAACATTTTTCAATCCATTGTTTCGCTTGCACGGTGTTTTTACCCATTAAAAAACAATGTTTTATCAGAACACGAAACTCGGTTTTTTCCATTTTTTAAACAAACTACAAAACGACTTTACTCCAACCTCGATAACTCAGCTGTTTCTGGTCCGATCGACTTAAAAGTTTGACACGTTTCAAGCAAAGGTTAGTACTCTAGAAAGACCTGGTTACTGGTTTACTACGAGCGCCATCTCTGGGTTAGTCTCGGGAATTATTGATTGATATGTTATAAATTAAAATAGCTAAAATATCCACAAAAAATAGAAAAAGGGTATCAAGTTGTTTTCTTATGTTATCGGTTTCCTCTAAGAGGCAAAAGGGCCTCGGTACCCTAGTAGGTATGGCAGAGGACTTGTGAACAGCGGTTTTCGTCGAGTCGTAGGCTCAAGCCATGATGCCACTAAAGACCCACCGTGTAGCCGGGGTTGATGCACGTTAAGTCTTTCGGGGACTAAAGCTCTCCCATTAGGTGGTGGGGAAGTTAGGAGAAATGGTGACACATCAGCTGTAGGCCTCGTCACTTGACCAAGTCAAAATTACGCGGCCTGTCGCCAATAGCTCGTGTTACTCCCAGTACAACGTCAATAAACTCAACCAAACAAACAAGACGCAAAAGTTCTACAAAAACGTTCTAAGAAAAAACTAAGGAAATGTCTTTCTTATCTTACTTTATAGATTTCTGCCTGAAATGTTTCAGAATATGCAAGCAATTTTGCTAACATTAGTGTAATGATTATTAAATACAAAACTCAATAAAGGTGACAAATTGGATAATTATAAAAAAAAAGAAATTGTATTTTATTTTTTTGAATGTATGAGTTGAAATAATAAAAAGGAATCATTAAGGAGAAGAGAAAAAATTCTGCTTTGGAAAAATTTACTGTATTTCTTTTTCTACTAAAAGTGAAATATTATCATAGTAATGAATTTTCGCCATTGTTTTTAACTTTTTCTTGATTCGCAGTCCGTGTTGATACTAAGTTTCATTTCCTATCTGGCTTGAAAAAATTGCTTAATCTTCCATGGACTCCACCATATTTCATGTTTTAAATAGCTTATTTTCTCACACTTTTATGTAGATGACATTATTTCATATCATTTATTTATAAATATTTTGTTTGCTTTTTATAATATTTTCATGCAAAAGATTATTGAAGCTTGTTTTTATTTATTGTTAACCACCAAAAAAGAGGGTTATTCTTTTTTGTAAGGTTTAAATAAATCACTCGACCACTTTTTAAAATAAAGTGTGAGATGCACGTGACTTTTTATTTTATGAAGCGATAATTACACTTAGCTTAAAATACTATATATTTAATTTAATAATTTATTGTTTGCTTAAATTTTATTACCTGAAAAGGGTATTATTATCTTCTTCAATATATTATTGTTTTCTTTATTCTAATATTTAATTGAATAACTTAATTATTATTTATAAAATGTTATCATCTTCTAGGTTGTTAAATCTTTTCTTAGCAAAACTTTGCGAAGAACAAGTTTTAGTTGTTTTTAGCCACCAAACAAGGTTATTGTTTTTGTTTTCGTATCCATGGACATCACAAAAAACATAAAGCACTATGGAGCAATATTATATCAAATAACCCCTAAAGCATCCAAGACAGCAGCTGCCAGCTCTGGTACCTCAAGACCGTATAAGGTATCCTGTAGGGGGTGATAGAGTGGAATCATGTCGAGGTTAAGCATTTTAGGCTATTTTTTATATAATGTATAAATTAGTGAACCTTCCAATATTCAAAATAAACTGTGAAATGTATGTGACTTATTTTCATTTTACTGCAAAATAATTTAATTTAGTTAAAAATATATTCAATTTAACAATTCTTCTTTTGCTTAAATTTTAATATCTAAATTATTGTCTTCTTTAATATTTTATAACTTGCTTAAATTCCAATATTCAATTGAATAATATTGGTAAATATAACTGATCTCTGCACTAAATTGCACAGAATGTTTTGTAAAAAATATTACTTCTATTTTATATTTTTGTACACTTTACGGAAGCATTGTACAGTGTTTCAAAGTTTACAATTCGTTGCCACGTATGAAAAAATGGTCTTAGTTGTTTTCTGTAATGGCGATGAGAGTAGAGATCTCTCTCTCTCTTTCTCTGTTATAATACAGAGTAGAGCGAGAAATAAAATCTTAGTTTTCCAAATGGTATGCTGTAAGTACATGTATTGAACACTATATTCTTTTTGGTCATATTCATTCAGAATAAAATTTTCTTTTTTTAGCAATATTAGGAATGAATAAGTTCTCAAAACAGGATATCCTGTAAAGAGAAACTTATTTTCTTTTAAAAATTAATTTTAAGTTTGACAAATGCACCCTAAAAATGATTAACTGCATGGTTAAAAACTGCATTACAAAGCAATGAACATCCAGAATTCTGACAAAATGTTTCAGCATTTAACAATCTCAGTAACGTAAATAACCAAAACATTTATTTTGTTAAATCATTTTTAATTGTTATGAATCTCTTTAATAAGCATATATATGTGTGTAAAATTTTCACTTTATCATTTGAAATTAGAATACATGCATTCCATTAAAATAACCTTGGTCATTCTAAACGACCTATTCTCTCATTATAATGAAAGTGCAATATTCTCAAGGGATTTTCTCAATTCGCCTTGGCGCGATAGAACGAGCAATTTAGAAGGGAACCAAATGTTATCAAGTTGCACTACGTAAGCACATCACAAGTGTAAACGGATCTTGTATGTAAACAGCTTAAAGGAGTTGCAAATGTCATAGTTTAGAGTTCATTACATCAAATGCTATTAAATATCACAATGCCTCTATTTAGAGAGTCCACAGTTCAGCTGGAACGCTTAAATATCTGGCAGATTTGTTAGAATGATACAACTTTGCACATCAAGGTAATTTTGCTGCTCATTAAAATACTTGTGCACACTAACGAGTTTAAAACACTCCTGGATTCTATTGATTTCAGTGTGGTGTTATATTTGAGAATGTTACATCATTATCAGAGCTTTAAAGCGATAAGATTGGAAGTAAGGTAACAAATACAGTTAATGTTGAAAGTATTTGAACCTAGATACCCATAATCTAAAGAAGCAATGTAGTCAAAAATACATAGTTAAATTATAGAATAAATCTTACTATATATGTATAATAGAGTAATATTTAATATTTCCATGGAAATTGTGCATGAAAAAAATACATATAACACTATAGAATTTAAAAAATGTAAATAACGCAGCACAATCTTCTTGTGCAAAAGGTATACGTATTATGTGTGGACATAATATCAATTATTTTAACTATCATTTTATAATTAATACCTTACAGAATATTCTTTAATTTGAATAATTACGATGAGTTTTCCTTGCATATATTCAATTAAACGTGATGTAATTATACAAAAGAAAGTAGTCCCATTCTTGTTTGAAAACATTTATCGAGTCATGTTAACAGGAAATTAATCTGGTTCGAATATTTTTATCAAGAATTTCCTTTACATGTTCAATGAAATTGATGCCTGGTGACTTAGAAGGAAAAACATAAATTTAAGAGTATTATCTAGGATCCAAATTCACGTATTTTATTCAGTATACTTGGGATTATTAATATATGTATAAAAACGAAATCACCAAGAAAAGCTCTTTTTCTCGTAAGGTGTCATCCTCGTCATCGAGGTTCAAATTGAAGATATATATCGCCAATAGCCCTCATGTTGCTTCTCTATGCAACGTTGATAAACAATCACAACAATCACATTCATTAGACTTACGACCAATATAAAAAAATTTACATTGCCTCTCAAACTTAACTATCCTTATATCATCTTACAAATGTCTTAGGATAAGTGATGCTTCTTATCGATAATGAACTCATTGATACAATCACGAAACATTTAAAAATATTTGAATTTGTTTCAGTGTTCGAATGCTTTTTACACGTCACAAAATTTTCTGTTATAAATGAAAAGCTTTAGTTTTCAGTATATTCAATAAACAATTCAACCTTTATTAAATTTTGACGAATAGGAGCAATGAAATGACGTATGTTAACATTAAAATAAGAAGTAATAGTTAAAAACAAAAAGGTAAGTAAATGCACTCCGCTACGAACTCTTTGAGGATGCATATGTAGCTTCGAGTCTTGATGTCACTGAATACCTCTTTTCCGGAACTGATGCACGTTAAATCTGGTCGAGTTCCCTAGTCCTCCCATTAGCATGGTGTAGAATTTGGGATAGGTAGGCACCTGCTCAGGGGCCATCCTCGCGACTTGACCGATGTTCAAAATTACGAGGCCCGTAGTTGAGGCTCGTTTTAAGCGCGATGTCAACAAATAATCAGAATCACAATCACTCTAACCCTTCTTTTTGCAGAATGCACCCTATATAAATTCTTAACACAATCTGTTACTTCTTTTCAAATTCAACTGGCTTCCTATATCTTGAAAGCTAGGGTTAGGGAATATTTTTTTTTTCGTCGTGTATTGAGAAAATTTCAAAATATTCATCGTTTACAGTAATTTCAAAATTTAATTTGATAATTTGATTTTTATCGAATAACCGTTTATCTGATTCTTTTAAACCGTTTATCTGATTTCGTTGAAAGTTGGAACCATTTTTTTTCCTTCCTTAGAACAGCTTGTATGTTTTGAATTTCACAACAAGATGACGATGGAATAAGCAATAAAATGGTATTTGTAGAAATAGTCAATTTTTTTTCTGCGCCATATCCGTTTTGACACTCTCCTTCTCATCATATTGCTAACAGCCTAAGCGCGTTTCCAAGTGCAGGATCAAGTGGTAGTCATTGTGTGCCAAATCAGGGTTCTATTGAGAGTAATCAAGTTGGTCCCGGCCATATGATGCAATGAGATCTTCGGTTTGACGAGCCACGAGTGGTCGGTCATTGCCTTGCAGCAAATCCATCCCTATACTGAGTATACCGTGTCTTTAGTTTTGCATTACTCGAAGCAGTTTAGTTAAGGTGTCACAATATGTCTCGGAATTTATTGTGTTATCCCTAGCCAAGAGTTCCAAAAACAACATCCTCAGCTTATCCTAAAATTCAGAGCACTTAACTTTGCGAGCTGAAATTGTTTGCTTTTTGGGTGACGTTGAACCTTCAATCCATGCATCGCTGTTTTGATTCGAGTGTCACATGAGTCTCCCACGTTTCATCGCCAGGTACAATTTGGCTGAAAAACGTAATACCTTTATCATTGCCTCACTCAAGGAAAGTCAAAGACATTGCCTACCTCCATTAGTTTTGTACACCTCATTTAGCTTTTTCAGTGCTCTTCTTCAGATCAACTTCCGGTAATTTAAGCTCTCTGCCACTGTTTAACACTCATTGAAACTTGCGGAAACTCTTTAGATAAAAACGAAATCATAAATTGTCTCTTTTTTTCGAACTTTCGCTTCAACTTCCTGCCTTAAGTCTTCAATAATGACAGACAGTCACCTATTACGTTCCACATCGTGAACACTAGTAAGGCCACCTTTAAATGCTCTGAATAATTTTCGTAACCATTTCGTTGCTAATAGTGTTTTCTTCATACACTATCAATTTGTTGATGAATTTTGACACATTTCACGCCTTTTGTAACGAATCACAGAGTGTATTTAACAATCGGTTGCATTTTCAATAATGTTTTTTAAACGCTCACAAACAAACACAGACATGGACGAATGCTTCCGTGCTGGCTTCTGTGATTAATCAATAGATATAGGTACTCAGTGTACTCGAGTAAAGTTGTAACGTTACTCCGCTTCAGTGTGGCTCTTGTGCCATAATGCAATTTAATATAATAAGTTTTATAAGATAAGGAACACTCTGAAGAAGCTCAAGATCAATCCAGCATAATTATTTATTTATCAATTACTAGAATAGGATGGCTCTCTTCATGTATTAATCTTAGCGAACCAATTTAATTATCATTGAGAATAAATTATCTTACCGAGGTCTCTCAGTCGAAATCGTCCGATAGTTTTCCAGTATCTCCAGTAGTAGATAGTTGTCACTCCTGACAATAACATTCGTTACTTTCTATATTGCTTCTAAATATCCCTTTACTTATTTATCATTGTATCTTAATCACTTCACTTTATTTCGACCTGTATCTAATTAACATAATCACGTTTCATTTGGGGTGGGAAGAATCTGTTATTTTATGTAATCAATCTCAATAAAAGTCCCCAAGGTTTGTGAAGAGAAAATTGTGTGCGAATAGCCCAGCGTCATAAAGCGACGGCAACAGCGCTGTAGTTGCCATATTTAAAAACAGTCCTTACTTAAAAACACATCTAGTGTATGTTCAACTAAACTTTAAACTATGTAAAACAATCTAAGGAAAGTAAAGGAAAATTCATATAAGGATTTAGCCTCTGTCACGTTTCCCCCCTCAACTATCTCTTTAAACATCTTTATTATGATTCTCGAATTTGTTTTAAGCTCTTACCATCAAAAGAAACGTGACTTAACGTAGATTGTATTAGAATAAGTGGTGTCTAAAATATATAATTGAATGTATGTGTGTATGATCTAATTTAATAAATCGAGAATCATAAAAGTAAATATACTTTAAAAATTAGCATGTAAAAAACTCAACTGATCAACACTTTGGTCTCGTAATAATGATTATTGATGTACAAAATAATCCTCCTCCTTTGAAAAGAGCTCTTTTATCTTTCAAGAAGCTCGTTTCCTTCAATTTTTCAACTCCAATTTTAACAATTACTTCGGTCGCTATTTTATGCACTTTACTTTACGACTTTTATGCACTCTACTACGACTTTTCAAATAAATCATGAAGTTTCTATCTTGAGTTCAAATGAATTAATAATTTGATTACTTAAGGGGAAAAAATGACAATTGATTCCTGACAAAACATACAAGTACTCAATTTACATTGTAGTGTTTGAGTGGAGCGTAATACATTTAAGGCCCTTTCGGGGCCGAGTCTCTCGAGATCACTATTGTATGGAAGATTGTGTATCCGCTAATATTTACCACTCAGGGAACCTTTTCACGGAGATGAAGATCACTTACCCTCATTTGTTTATCATTATCCTTTTTCTTAGAAACATTGAGATGCAAACCTATTTAAGCTAATCCTATCTAGTTTCTTTGATCTTTGTAAGAGAGATTGAGTCAACAAAGATATCAGTTTTGTGGCATCCTTATCGAGATAAAATGTTTCGTGTCTCCTTAGGTACACAATGGGAATCGCGGCCAACTGGGCCATAAAATGCAGCCACCGAATCAATGTACAAACATTTTTTTTAAAACACTTTCGTTTATTTTCAATTATCTAAATA
The DNA here is from genome assembly GCA_019974015.1 of Nephila pilipes. Classification (NCBI taxonomy): domain Eukaryota; kingdom Metazoa; phylum Arthropoda; class Arachnida; order Araneae; family Nephilidae; genus Nephila; species Nephila pilipes. The sequence continues at coordinate 36,159 of BMAW01043821.1, read as the reverse complement.
CCAATCTATGATTATCACCTACAAGTAAAGTATCAAAAAATATGAAAGAGAAATAGTACCCTTAAATGATCAAAATACCATATAAGACTAACTTATAATTTCTAAATATATGTATATAAATTTCATAGTTAGAACAGCTACATTAATGAGCAAAATGTTGAAATTTTCTTTAACGGAATGTCACATCATTTCATTTAATTTTAAAACTTTAAGTTGCTTTTCCTTATTATTTTAAATTTCAGAAAGGTCATGTATTTAAAATGCTAAGGCCTTTTCTGTAATCAATTTAAATTTTTGAAACTTTTTAAGGTTGTGTTTTATGATGCGATTATTATTTCTGATCATGAAATAAAAATTTAGATGACTAATTATGTTTTTAAAAACACGCAAAATTAAATGTATGTTTTTTTTACTGTTCTTCATTGAGTCTGGAAAAAATATAAAACAATAAATAACTATTCTGCAAATAAATAAATACTCAAAATTAAGAGAAAAACTTCTGAGAAATTGGAAAAAAAAAATTTAAAATCATTTTTATCAAGAACTTTAAGATATTGAAGACATTGTGAAAATAAAACCCTATAATTTCAAATAATCGTTTGAAAATTACTTTTTACCTTGAACTGCTAATTTTATGAGTATTCATAAATATTGCATAATGCCTGTTTCTTATAATTATGTAACAAAAAAATGACGGAGAACCATATGTTCTTAAGCGTTTTTTTCGACTAAAACCAAACAGGAGCAATTTCTCTTAATTTCCAACCTTCACAGTTGTACCTTCTTTCTTCTAAATTTCACACTTCGCCTCTCCAGTGTGAGAATTTTTGGCTCTCTATACGGTATCAATCTCCTTATATTACGGGCTTTTGAGGGATCAGGTCTCGAGACCAAGACTCGACTGAAGCGTCGCCGGTCACTAGCTCACGAACATTCGGTCATTGTTTCTGTAAAATGTTGTTTAAATGTAAAGTTTGACGACAAAAATTTTGCACATATTGTTTGTAGAAAATTAAATAAATATCGAATGCTGCTATTTTACTCGCTGGAATCAGTTTGTTCCTGACTCGGATCCACTTTTGCAGTTATTGAAATAAGATAAGAATTACCATTTAATTACTGTTTGAGGAAGTGTGGTTATTTTAAGCTCCACATTTGAAATAATAGTTGATTTTTGGATCAGTCTTATACAAGAATAAAAATATACAGGGTTTTTTTCTTCTTTTTTGCCTACCTGAATATTTAGTTGACTTTTTAGTTAGTGAAATTCTATGCAAGTAGTGAAGTAGTGAAGACGAGATCACGCGGAGTGGAAGATTTTTTTTATTTACCATACATTTAACCGGTCACTCATGGAAGTAGTTGATTCTGTTCATAATTCTTATTAGAAGGATTTTTTATTAATAGATAAGAATTTTATTGATTTATATTTTGCAAATGTGTACTTTGAAATTCAAGACATGAATTCGAATTCTGGGATAAAATATGTGATTTTATTTTGTAAATTTGATTGGGTGATATATGAGTACGATCTCTGAAAAGTATAAATTATTGAGTTAGCCTTCATAAACTGGAGAAAAATGAATATGAGCTTTGATATATTGCAAAGTTATGTCTTCGTGGCCGAAACCTCTTAAATATTACCCTATTTTCTCAATTCTAATTGGTACCTGAAAGTTACATGTATCCTCAATCTAATGCATAATTTACTTCACGACATAGTCCCAGTTCCTCACCACACACTTGCACTAATGCGAGACTAATTGGGCAAACGCGTAGGAGAAAATTCTCCCGTGGTTGCTTTTGATACCAGGCTTTATAACGAAAGAATGTCTTTGGAAAGAGATAAAATGTTTGACGTTATGACGTCTCGCAACGTAAATGTCAACCCCATGTGATTACCATCTTCAGTTCTCATCACACCAATGAAAGCTGGGAGCAAAGAAAACAAAGGCATTACATAAAGAATGCATGCATCTTTCAGAAACAACAAGAGCTTTGGAAATCGGGTTAAGAATAGAAAATATTGGGCCATAGGGCATTATATACTTTTCTGTCAAACTTCTTATGTACGTGCTTAAAGCATTTCGTCTCGAGTCTTTTTATTTTATGGAACCATTCCACGCCTGTTTACTCAATTCTTCCGACTCCTAGAAAGTCAATATAGATCGCCCTTCGGACTATTATTTTTCGTTTTCCGCGGTCTTTTTAAAATAGCGAAGATGCGAAACTGTCTTACCTGAGGGTACTTCATCCTGACTGACTGCTTTGCGTTCGAATTTAGTATGCTTTCCAAGTTTTTCTCTAGAGCTGTCAGAAGCATCTCCATTCTGAACCGATGACGAGGAGCTTTTAATCTTTATATTTCTAGGATATATTTGACACCTTTAAAAGTTCAAATTTTCTCGTCTTCTTCGTTAGGTGGAGAGAAAATGTGTAAAGTACATTTACGTGATAAATTAAAACCTGTTTAGAAGTGGCAGAATATGGATTATTCTATTACAGTAGTGTTTCTTGTGAGTATAAAATTGAGTTGCACCTTACTTACTTCTGATTATAGAATTATATGCAATTCGTTTATACAAATAGTGAATCTGAATTCATTTAATCTTACCCAGAAAATATACAAATTACTATAAGTTAAACTATAAATAAGGAGAATGCTACAAATCCATGAACAGAATTGTTAAAAACCATTCTTAGAAAACTCAGAGAAACATTGAGAAAAATATTAAAATTTGTAAGTTAAAATTTGTAAGTAAAATTTGTAAGTTGTATGAGTTTTAAAAATCTTAAATAATTTTAAAAAATATCAAAATTTTAAGTAATTTTTCTTTCGAAATTAGGTTCCTTTTTGTTTGAAATACTTGATTTATGTGTGTTTAAATATGGAGGGTATAAAAGTTTTCGTACAAATATCTTATTTAAACAAAATAATTCATAGGGTATTGTGTCTTCTGATACTAGTTCAAAGCAGTTTCAAACTTTAGCTGCACTATGGTTTCTGATGGAATTAGGATTTTAAACCTCTAGAACTTTGCTAGATCCTTTCTGACCATGAGTATTGTGTTTCCTTTTTAGCTCCAAATATAAAAGAATCCAATATTAGTATTAAAATAATTATTTTTTGCCCTTTTAACAACTACAAATGAATTTAATCTTGCGACTTATTTCTTCAATTGCAAAACTCCAAACAAATCAAAGTTCAATTCGAACTCCAAGAATACGAACATTATACACATGAAATGAGTCGAATTCTGTAATTAAAGCTGAGCCTTTATTTTCAACATGATCTGTTGTAGTGTAGGATTATCCCTTGTTGAAACTCTTGATAGCAAATTTTGTTAAGCTGTAATCGCCTGTGATTATGATTTAATTTACCTTTCATTACAAGTCTAACAATATAGTTACAATATAGAATCGTTTCTTAGACAGCTAGTGAATATTTAACATTTTAGCTCTGTCGTCTCTCTCTGTAGCCAGTGGCCGCTGTAGCTAAGTAGTAAAGGTCACGTTGTTTCCGTAGAGTTCTCCAAATCTCTAAATCATCCAATTCTCCAAATCATCCAATTGGTATGGTGTGGAAGTTTAGAGAGGGAGGTATCAGCTGAGGTGTCGTCCTTGTTCCCTGAACGATATTCAAAATTTCAAGGTCCATCGCCAATAGCCTTCACGATCCTTCTCAGTGCGACATTAATACACAGTCACATCACTCTGCGGTAAACTCTACTTAAAAGCATCTGGATAATGATTCAGAATACAAATTTAATTCGTTTCTTACTAACTCCCTCGAGTTCGAATAAGTAAGCAAACTAAAATAAGGCTCGAACCTTAAACTCTTGTACTCTTTCATCAAAAATCTCTCTGACCGTTTCTTAGATAAAGAACGGCAGGGTACGGACGTCTCACTTTCTTAAGTTCAAGCACCAACTAATAAACTTCTGTTTCTCTAACTTTATATTATTAATTTCGGTGCTGCGTAACATGTGATTTATCTAACCCGCTCATTACACTCCATAACTTGAATTTAATCTGCATGAATCACGTTTCATTTTATTGGAACAAGGTTTTATTTTAAACTATTCAAATAGAAAAGCCCTAAAGTTAGTTGAAGGAAAAATAAGACATAGCCCATTATCTCAAAAATTTCAATAAAATTAATTCAAAAATATCTGTTGAAACTACTTAAACAGAATAATCCAATCTTTAATAATTTATGAATCTTTTGATTCATTCTCTTTATTATGAATAATCTTTAATGTGCATGATACCGGGCGTGTAAAATTTTTCTAACTTAAGTATTTGCTAGCAACTTAAGTAATTTTTCTGTATTTGTACGGTTGGTTTCCTGACAAATGCCATTTAAAACTTTGTACTAATTTTGTATGTTTTATATGCCAATGAAAAGTTTTTAACGTTACGTGAAATAATACTGAGGAATTGATTTTTTAAAGGCATTCATAATTAATCAAAGTTAAACAGAACAAGCGAAATATAAATATTGAATAGGAAATCAAAATATGAAAAATGATACTTCTAAAAACAATTGTTTTCTCTAAAAGTGTGTCATGCATTAAACGAGAAAACCAAAGAACACTTCTTTTAATAATTAAAACTGACATATATTTATTTACTGAATAACAAGGGTTGCTTTTAATAATTGGCAAGAATTTTTTTTCTATTTTTGTTTTCGAAGAGGAAAATAGAATGAGTTTAAATCAATTCTGTTCTTTTCAATTTCTTCAGGTAATTAAGCATGAAGACAAAAACACTTCATATCCTTTAATTTTATTCTCAAGTATAAGTGACTCAAATTTGTTACTGCCTTCACTAGTTTCTAGATTATTGTAATAAGTTAGTGGGAATAAATAATTTGAAATGTTCAGCTCCTAATATATGTAATACCACTCAACTATGAACAAAAATTTACTATTCGAGTCTTATTTATAAAGCAGTTTTAAAAGCAGAAATTTGCATTAAAATTAAATAATTTCTGTTTATATTATGAGACGCAGTTAATAGACAATGAGACAGAAATATTTAATAGAATTTGTTTAATGTACCTTAGAAGTATTCATCAAAATTTCTTAGATATTTATTCCATTGTAACAGTAGTAGTAGAATACCAAGCTAATTAAAGTCATTTAGCTTCTACTGGAACCACACACACACGCACACACAAAATTACGTACAAATTCTATGATTTCATTGTCCCATTGAAACCGTAGTACCGTTCTGTCTTTTGAGTTCACCAAAAATAAGTAAATCATACAGGGACAGATATGGGCTATAATGGGGGGTGGCTCAAATCTATCCCCTTAAAGGCCCTCAAATTATATTTGTTGTGTTGGCTATCAACACAACAAATATATTTTACTCAAAACTATTCCCTTAAACATCCTCAAATTATATTTGTAGTGTTGGCTATGTATTGTGTAGGATTGTTGTGACACCAGAAGAAATTTACCGGGATTTTTCGATTTGATTGTCTTCCTGAGTTTCCTAAATGTGACGGAACTATGCCGCTGAACATTAACTGCCGCTCCATGTTTCAAGTATCCGATATTGAGAGGTCACTTGTTATCGAAGAAGAAGAAAATGAATTGATTCAGGCTTTGCTATGTTATCATCCTTTACTTATTTGACGAGGTGCGGTCCCTTGCCAAAGAAGAATAAAATGAGTGGACATAGCCACTGCTCGATTACCATTCTTTTCTTATTCGACGAGGTGCGGTCCCTCGTCATCGAAGAACGAAATAAATGGACATGGTCAATGCTCGGTTATCATTCTTTTCTATTTCATGCCGGATAAGTAGACTTATCTAATTATTGAACGATCACATATCATTTCATCAAATCAGTAACTATATTTTAAGATCATTTTCGTAATTATATATACCATAATTTTGGTGCAATACCCTATTCCTCGTTATTTATTGACTATATCTAATAGTTACGGACAGAGCCCTGCCTTCCACTAACAATCATATTTTAGCTTAAATTATCTCAAACTCATATACTAATTCCGATAATGCATACTAGATTAACTTTTTGTGACGCATGCCATCTTGTGGCTTTAAAACACAAGTGTTGTCACTTTCATAATATCCGCAATCTTTACAAGAGGTAATTCGAAACTCATGACACACATTGAAAGTCAAAGTACAGCACTGTACGGATTCTAATTCACTCTCATCTCTTATAAGTCGGCTATTTAAACCAAAGTTCCCAACAAATCGAAATGGTCTTATAAAATTATTTGCAAAAGATGTTGCCACGTAAGCTTTCCATTTTTGGCATTAAAGAATTCATTAAGAATTAAGTGTTCTCTACTTCTGACACTATTCATGAATTCATATATAAATGTACACAGTTGCATAGCTAGATTTATTAAATAATCAATATTTTAAATTAAACATCTCTACTGATATTTTGTACACAACGTTTAATTCTTTAGCACAGTACTGCACTCTACGATTATATTTAATATTACTAATTAAATATTTATGCATGGCTCACTATTGTTAATTCTGGACTTTCTACGATGAATGTCCATAACATAAGGATAACCCAAAGCGCGCGTAATTTGTCTAATATTCAAAATCACCACTAGAGTAGAAGGGAAGGATTTTAATTTTAAATCAATATACGATACATTAAAAGAGTGTACAAAACAAATACTATTTTAACAATGTTAGACAAATATAAAATGATTGGAAAAAATTATATATAGATAGACCAGGACAGAAACTGCCGCAACGCTTTCTTCTAGGTAAATAAGTTCATTTCAGAAAAAAAAAATCAGAGTGAAAAAAGAGGAAAGCACGAGAGACGATGCAATATGACATCATGTGAAACGCATACGTATTCCATCCTTGTAGAAAACGAAACACCAAAAAAAAAAAAAAAAAAAACGAGTAAAGCGGGACGTGAGAGAAGACAGAAGTTTTCTCGAGATATTGGAAAGGTTGATAACAAGTTTATTTTAAAAAACAATATTCTATGTTTTTAAATTATAATTTTTACATGTATGATTAAATGAATTCACTTTTAATACTTGTTTCCCGAATTGTATGTAATTTTATAAAAAAATATAAATAAATATATAAACTCAATTTTTCAGTTTAACACTCACCCGAAATACTACTGTAATAGAATAATTCATATTCTGCCACTTCTAAACAGGTTTTAATTTATCATGTAAATGTACCTTACACATTTTCTCTCTACCTAACGAAGAAGACGAGAAAATTCGAACTTTTAAAGGT
>BMAW01043821.1:0-18920 GCA_019974015.1 Nephila pilipes | reverse complement strand
AGCAATACGTCCGAACGAAGTAATAACAAAAATTGGAAAAGCGTTGGAACGATTGTATCACCCTAAAAGGTGATTATGTTGATGAATAAAAAAAAATTTTGCAAAAAAAATGTTGTTTCCAATGTTAGTCTCGGGACTTATTGATCCATGTGTTATATATATATATATATATATATATATAAATGATTTCACTTAAAATATTTTAATTTTCTAATTTTTTTTCCCATTCTTTAACTCAGAGTAAGGATATCAATCTTATTTTCTGATACGATTCCAATTTATCCTTTAATTTATGAGATCTTGCTCTAATTTCTACCGAACTCTGTGCTGCAGCCAAAGTCATTGAAAAATCCTTTCATAAATGATGTGATCTGAAGACATATCCATATAAATTTGACAAAAGATAAAAAAGTTTCTCTCTTTTTGTGTAGCCAAGGCGGTAAAACCACGTCTGTGGCATTTTCCATTTTATTCATGTAATCATCTATCTCTCTGTTATTAATTGCATTTCTCCCGTCGAAAAGAATAAACATAATTTATCCAGAAATGGTGTTCTCACATTACAGCCATAACATTTAACGTACATTTATATATATATATATATATATATATATATATATATATATATATATATATATATATATATATATATATACAATTATTCTAATTTACATAAATCCCGACTTATTCACAAGTCGAGGCTCTCAATTCATATAAAGTAGTAAGGTAGCTCCAAAGGTTAGCTTAAGGGGGAAACACACCAGAACCGTTTAAAATAGCACATTCGAAGAATTTGTATTATGAAATTAGAATTATGAATATATGGTTAGTTAAAATTAAAGGTTTAAACAATATTTCTACGTACGTCTATGCATTTTAAACAAAATATTTCGAAACCTTCTTAATCTTTTAATGGTTGGAGGACACTCACTTCTCTAAAATCAGTTATCCTTGCAACCACTTTTCTAGATTTTCTTACTAGTGAACAGGAGTCTCTTACAAATATTAAAGCATTGCTTAAATAAAATAATTTTAATGCCATTTTTGCAAATCTTACGTAGAATATGAGCAAATTGCTTTCATTAAAATCTTGTTGCAATCAAATAAAGGTCAACTTTTATCTTCTCTTACAATAAATAAAGCAGTTTTTCCATTACATCCAAGAATTCGGACCTCAAGGAAAAGCTGCTTGTAATTTCTAATTCATTTACGTGCTTGAATGCGATGAAACGCAAAAGTGAAATAGAAATAAAATTCGCTTTCAAAAAAATTTTCATTTACGCAAGTCTATGTTTAAAAATAGAGAAATTTTTTTTCTAGTGTTGAGACGATAAAGAAGACTCTTCAGTTCCATAAAATAAACTCTTCAGCTTGAGATTTTTTTTGTATCGTATAAACTGATATCTCTGAACGTGATGCGTATACAATTTAAGAACTGTTAAGGTGATGAAAAAATTTCTTTTTGCTTGAAATTTTGAGTAAAGTTGATGACCATCTCAAGTGCAGACTCAAACATAATGAATTATTTTCAAGAATTACAACATTCCTTAACTAAAATTAAGAATTATTTTGAAGACTTTTCTCTCAGTAATATTTCCTTAATAGTACATAATATGAAATAAGTTTCTGTTTCATTTCATTTGTTGAGTTGGTGCAACACTTTTGGAAAATAACATTAATGAGATTGATAACTAATTTAGAAAATATTTTATTTTAAATTACTTGAAATGTAAAAATATTTTAACTGATTCTTAGAAGAATTTTATAATATTACGTCGGAATGTATTAATTTCAGATTTCTTCTAATATTTTCAGTTTTATAACTTAAAAATTCATGTGTATTTAGATAATTTATCAATAATGGCATGATCATTTAAACATTTTACAGCAACAATGACCGAAAGTTCGTGAGCTAGTGACCGGTAAAGCTTCAGTTGAGTCTTGGGCTCGAGACCTGATCCCTCAAAAGCCCGCCGTATAGGGAGATTGATGCCGTATAGAGAGCCAAAATTTCTCACACTGGAGAGGCGAAGTGTGAAATTTAGAAGAATGGAGGTACAACTGTGAGGTTGGAAATTAAGAAGAATTACACCAATATTTTTTTGTTCCTTTTAAATTCAATGTTAATTAACTATTAATTAATTATAAGGCTTCCTGTTTGGATTTAAAGGAGAAAAAAACGTTTAAGAAGTTATGGTTCTCCGTCATTTTTTTGTTACATATTTGTAAGAAACAGGCATTATGCAATATTTATGAATACTCATATAATTAGCAGTTCAAGGTAAAAAGTTATTTTCAAACAATTATTTAAAATTATAGGGTTTTATTTTCACAATGTCTGCAATATCTTAAAGTTCTTGATAAAAATGTTTTTAAACATTTTTTTTTCCAATGTCTTAGAAGTTTTTCTCTTAATTTCGAGAATTTATTTGTTTACAGAATAGTTATTTATTATTTTGAATTTTTTCCAGACTCTATGAAGAACAGTAAAATTAATTTTGATTGGTTTTAAGAACATAATTAATCATCTAAATTTTTATTTTATGAACAGAAATAATAATCGCATCATTAAAAACAACCGGAAAAAGTTTCAAAACTTTATAATGATTACAGAAAAGGCCTTAGCATTTTAAACACATGACCTTCCTGAAATATAAAATAATAAGGAAAAGCATCCTAAAGTTTTAAAGTTAAATGAAATGATGTGGCATTCCGTTAAAGAAAATTTCAACATTTTGCTAATTAATGTAGCTAGACTATGAAATTTGTATACATATATTTAGAAATCATAAGTTAGTCTTATTTATTATTTTGGTCATTTATTGGTATTATTTCTCTAATATATTTTTTGATACTTGTAGGTAATAACCATAGATTGGTATTTAGATAATTGAAAATCAACGAAAGTGTTTTAAGAAAATTGTTTGTATATTGATTCGGTGGCAGCATTTTATGGCCCAGTTGGCCGCGATTCCCATTGTGTACTTAGGGAGATACGAAACATTTTATCAATAAGGATGCCACAAACCTGATCTCTTTGTTGACTCAGTCTCTCGTACAAAGATCAAAGAGACTAGATAGGATTAGCTTAAATAGGTTTGCATCGCAATGTCTCTAAGAAAAAGGATAATTATAAACAAATGAGGGTAAGTGATCTTCATCTCCGTGAAAAGGTTCCCTGAGTGATAAATATTAGCGGATACACAATCTTCCATACAATCGAGATCTCGAGAGACTCGTCCCCGAAAGGGCCTTAAATGTATTACGCTCCACTCAAATACTACAATGTAAATTGAGTACTTGTATGTTTTGTTCGGAATCAATTGTCATTTTTTCCCCTTAAGTAATCAAATTAAGATAAGATTTAAACTAAGGCTACACAGTACCCTAAAAATGACAAATTTATCGAAAAAATTTTTTTTGCATTTTCCTGTAGCCCATACATTTGGGAATCTTGGCCCCAAATTTTAGATCTATTAACCAATTAGTTTTTAAGATATTTGAAGTTTTCTGAGCATTGTCAGTCACTATTTTTGACAGCTGAGAGGGGGGGGGGGGGCGTGGTTAGTTTCGGTTTCATTTTAAAGCATTTTTCCATTCTTAAATTTAATTAATTACTGATATTTTTTAAATAATATCGATACTTGCAGAGAAGTAGATATTAACTTCAACTTTCACTAATAAAATCATTTATGTTTGTTTATATTTTGAGTTCTTGATGTGCTTATAGTTACTTAGCCAAAATTGATAAGAAAAGGTATTTCTCAAGACCAATATTTATTCTACATATAATTTATATAAGTTAAAAGCTATTTTAAATTGTTTAAGTGAAGTTTTTTCTGTTGAAAAAATGCCACGGACAAAACTTTCGCAGCTTGAGAAGAGAATCAACACTTCTAAGAGATGGAGTACTACTGATAATGACAATGCTAAAAACCTGCTTTAGTGGATATAACTACAAAACTTCAGAATACAAAGGTCTTTAATACTTCTGCTACATATAAAAGTATCTTTCAAATTACATTATAGTGGATACTGAATGTTTGTTTACAGATAATTTTGGAATATTTTTAAGCAATATTTGCCATAGTGTATCTTTAAAACTTTGCTATGGTCAAAGAAATAGATTTGCATATAAAGTGAATGTTGTATGTGTTAATTGTGACCAAACCTAGAGTGAAACATGTTCATAACAATTAATTGATGCTATATTACATCAAATATCAAATGTTAGCAAGCATCAATTTTTTAATGTTCCATTTGATGTAAATATGAGATTAGTGCAAGGTATGTTAAGTTTGTGACTTGGCTACTCATCGTTGGAAAAATTCTGCATGCATATGAATTGAAATATAATGTTTAGTAAAACTTAAAAGACATTATGAGCCAAAAGTTCTGATTGGACATCTTGTTGGGTCAAATCAGCCGTTGCTTTATATTCGTAAAGATGTCATTGAGGCATAGGGCTCAAGGAATGATAAAGATATAGTCGGTATTGGAATGTCATATGATGGAAGCTGGTTGACAAGAGAACATACGTCAACGTCAAATATCGGAATAGGATATGTTATCGACTTGCTGACTGGCTTTGTGATAGACTACGAAGTAATGTCAAAGCGACGTGGAGAATGTGAACAGACTAAATTTGAGCTTGGAGAAGAAAGTGCTGAATTTCGTATTTGGTACAAAGGACAACAAAATGTTTGTAGTACAATACATGTCGGATCATCTGGTGCAATGGAAGTAAATGCAGCTGTGAAATTATGGGAAAGATCTGAGAGTATTAGTTTCCGGGACACAATCTTGCTCTTTGACTCTTGGTGTTTTTACCAGTTATCATTAGCACGTGGAAAAAAATCAGGTATTCACAAAGATTGGGTAAAAATAACAATCAACGAAGAATATTTGCCCAAAATCTTGCCTATTTATCAGCGATTAGCATCAACTGAATTATTAAGCACATGTGTCAGAGGTTTGACACACAATTCTAATGAAGCATTACATTCGATGATATGGGACAAATATTCCAAAGAAAATACAGCTTCTAGGAGTCGTGTTGATTGCCATGTCGAGTGCAATACCTGAATTTATTGTTGGAACATTAAAAGCTCTAAAAACATTTCAGGATGCTAATGAACAGTTTGTCATCAGAACATTTAGTGTACTTTACTCATTATAGGAGAACCTATTTCAGAAAGAAAAGGAAATCTGCAAATTTTAAAGTTGCGCAGAAAAAAATAAAACTTGCTAAATTGCGTCGACTTAAAATTCAGAAAAAATTAGGTGCTATGTACAAACCTGGTAGTTTTTAAACTTTTATTTATATCATTATTATTTTTTATAAGTGTATTGTGTTTTAAAACTTTTGTGAAATTATTATGTTAACTTTAAGCTGAATTATCTGTCATCGTAAAAAATGCTATATCGATATTTTGCAAAAACATATTTTGAATAAATAAAAATATTTGCCATAATATTTAATTAAAGTAGTGTTTTCATATATTATATAAGTAGTTAAATAATATATTAAAAATTTAGATCTTTGCAAGTATTATTAGTTTTTGTTTTATGCCTTTAAAAACTTTAAATGCATTTTTCTCAGACTTTTATTTTTGAAGATGTAAGTGTTTTCTAATCCCTAAGGTTTTTTTTCTGTTCAAGATAGAGTCTTGAAATTTTTTATACATACTGAGATATATGTGTTCTATAAAAGTTAGTATGGATTTAGGTCTGGGATCCCTAGTTATTTTTTTAAAAAATGTTAAAGTTAATATTTTAAAAATTTTCCTGTTTTTTCCAAGTTTAGCTAGAAAAATAATTATTAAAAATCAACAAGGGAACAGATTTTCAAATCCATACTAACTTTTGTTTGCAATAATGTATGAAATATAAATCACTCAAAATAATTACAAAATTTCAAAAATTGTGTATTTTATAAGGGTTTAAAAAAACTTCAAAATTTTTAAATTTTTTTAAATTTTAAAATAAGGACTAGTTAAATTGACTTTTTATTTTCAGAATCAGTTTAATAATATAGTATAAAAACAATACTTAAGTTACTTTTAATATTACTGTCTCCAAAAAAATTTTTTGAAAAAGAGTACCGTGTAGCCTTAAGATAGAAACTTCATGATTTACTTCAAAAGTCGTAGTTAGAGTGCATATAATAGCGACAGAAGTAATTGCTAAAATTGGACTTGGGAAAATTGAAGGAAAAGCGCTTCTTGGAAGGCAAAAGAGCTTTTTTCTACCGCGGAGGATTATTTTGTACATCAATAATCACTATTACGAGACCAAAGTGTTTATCAGTTGAGTTTTTTACATGCTATTTCTTAAAGTATATTTACTTTTATGATTCTCGATTTATTAAATTAGATCACACACACACATACATTTAATTATATATTTTAGCCACCACTTATTCTAATACAATCTACATTAAGTCACGTTTCTTTTGATGGTAAGAGTTGAAAAAAATTCGAGAATCATAATAAAGATGTTTAAAGTGATAGTTGAGGGGGGGAACGTGACATAGGCTAAATCATTATATGAATTTTCCTTTACTTTCCTTAGTTTCTTATTAACATCGGACTAGAAGCAACACGAGGGCTATTGGCGACGGACTCATAATTTTGAAACACGGTCAAGTGACGAGGACGACACCTGAGCTGGCACCCCCTCTCCTAACATCCACACCACGCCAACGGGAGGACTTTTTTAACAGATTTAACCTGCATCGGCCCCGGCTACACGGCGGGTCTTTGGCGGCCAAGAATCGAACCCGCGATTGAACGAAAACCGCCAGCCGCGAGTCCACGACCTTGACCACTGAGCTACCGCGGCCCTTACTTTCCTTCGATTACTTTACATAGTTTAAAGTTTAGTTGAACATACACTAGACGTGTTTTTAAGTAAGGACTGTTTTTAAATATGGCAACTACAGCGCTACTGCCGTCGCTTTGTGACGTTGGGATTCACAATTCTGTTCGCGATTTTCTCTTCACAAAACTTGGGGACTTTTATTGAGATTGACTGTATAAAGTAACTATTTCTTCCCAACCCAAATGAAACGTGACTATGTTAATTAGATACAGGTCGAAATAAAGTGAAGTGATTAAGATACAATGATAAATAAGCAAAGGGATATTTAGAAGCAATATAGAAAGTAACGAATGTTACTGTCAGGAGTGATAACTATCTGCTACTGGAGATACTGGAAGACTATCGGACGATTTCGACTGAGAGACCTCGGTAAGATAATTTATTCTCAATGATAATTAAATCGGTTCGCTAAGATTAATACATGAAGAGATCCACCCTATTCTAGTAAATGATAAATAAATGATTACGCTGGATTAATCTTGAGCTTCTTCAGAGTGTTTCTTATCTAATAAAATTTATTATATTAAATTGCATTATGGCACAAGAACCAGACTGAAGCGAAGTAACGTTACAACTCTACTCGGGTACATTGAGTACCTATATCTATTGATTAATCACAGAAGCCAGCACGGAAGCATTTGTACATGTCTGCGTTTGTTTGTTGGCGTTTAAAAAAACGTAATTGAAAATGCCGCCGATTGTTAAATACATGCTTTGATTCGTTACAAAAGGCGTGAAGCGTGTCAAAATTCATCAACAGATTAATAAAGTGTATAAAGAAAACACTATGAGTAACGAAATGGTTACGAAAATTATTCAGAGCATTTAAAGATGGCCTTACTGGTGTTCATGATGTGGAACGTAATAGGTGACTGGCTGTCATTATTGAAGACTTAAGGCAGGAAGTTGAATCGACAGTTCAAAAAAGAGACACTTTGCGATTTTGTTTTTATCTAAAGAGTTTCCGCAAGTTTCAGTGAGTGTCAAACAGTGGCAGAGAGCTTAAATTACCGGAAGTTGATCTGAAGAAGAGAATTGAAAAACCAAAATGAGGTGTATAAAACTGATGGGGGTAGGCAGTGCTTTGACTTTCCTTGAGAGGTGTATTGATAAAGATAATGCGTTTTTCAGCCAAATTGTCACTGGCGAAGTACCGTGGGTGGCTCATGTGACTACGGAATCAAAACAGCGATGCATAGATTGAAGGTTCAACATCACCCAAAAAGCAAACAATTTCAGCTCGCTTAAGTGTTCTGCATTTTAGGGTAAGATGGAGATGTTGCATTTGGAACTTTTGGCTCGGAATGGCACAATAAAATCCGGGACATATTATGACACCTTAATAAACTGCTTCGAGTAATGCAAAACAAAAGACACGGTAAACTCAGTAAAAAGATGGATTTGCTGCAAGTCAATGACCGGTAACTCGTCAAACCGAAGATCCCATTGCATCATATGACCGGGACCAACTTGATTACTCTCAATATAATCCTATTTTGGCGTCCAATGAATACCACTTGATCCTGCACTTGAAAACGAGCTTAGGCGGTCAGCAATATGATGAGGAGGAGGGTGTCAAAACGGACATGGTGCTGTAAAATAAATTGACTATTTCTACAAATATTTTATTGTTTATTCCATCGTCATCTTGTTCTTAAATTCAAATTATACAAGTTATTTTAAGGAAGGAAAAAAAACCGGTTCCAACTTTCAACAGCTAAAAGAATCAGATAAACGGTTATTCGATAAAAATCAAATTATCAAATTAAATTTTGAAATTACAGTAAGCAATGAATATTTTGAAATTTTCTCAATACACGACGAAAAAAAATACTCCAAAACCCTAGCTTTCAAGATATAGGAAGACAGTTGAATTTGAAAAGAGGTAACAGATTGTGTTAAGAATTTATATAGGGTGCATTCTGCAAAAAGAAGGGTTCGAGTGATTGTGATTCTGATTATTTGTTGACATCGCGCTTAAAACGAGCCTCAACTACGGACCTCGTAATTCTGAACATCGGTCAAGTCGCGAGGATGGCCCCTGAGCAGGTGCCTACCTATCCGAAATTCTACACCATGCTAATGGGAGGACTAGGGACCTCGACCAGATTTAACGTGCATCAGCTCCGGAAAAGGTGTATTCAGTGACATCAAGACTCGAAGCTACATATGCATCCTCAAAGAGTTCGTAGCGGAGTGCATTTACTTACCTTTTTGTTTTTAACTATTACTTCTTATTTTAATGTTAACATACGTCATTTCATTGCTCCTATTCGTCAAAATTTAATAAAGGTTGAATTGCTTATTGAATATACTGAAAACTAAAGCTTTTCATTTATAACAAATATTTTGTGACGTGTAAAAAGCATTCGTACACTGAAACAAATTCAAATATTTTTAAATGTTTCGTGATTGTATCAATGAGTAACACATCAATCAATAACTGCCGAGACTAACCCAGAGATGGCGCTCGTAGTAAACCAGTAATTAGGTATTTCTAGAGTACGAACCTTTGCTTGAAACGTGTCAAATTTTTAAGTCGATCGGACCAGAAACAGCTGAGTTATCGAGGTTGGAGTAAAGTCGTTTTGTAGTTTGTTTAAAAAATGGAAAAAACCGAGTTTCGTGTTCTGATAAAACATTGTTTTTTAATGGGTAAAAACACCGTGCAAGCGAAACAATGGATTGAAAAATGTTACCCGGACTCTTGTCCATCAAAAGCAACGATTTGTCGGTGGTTTGCCGAGTTTAAACGTGGTCGTACCGACACAAATGACGCGGAACGCTCGGGTAGACCTGTGGAAGCCGTTACACCGGAAAATGTGAGTGAAGTGACAAAAATTATAATGAAAGATCGTAAAGTGAAGCTCCGTGAGATTGCTGAGATGACACAGATATCATATGGAAGTGTATTTACTGAAAAAGGTTTTTTGAAGTGAAGTGAAAAAGGTTTTTTCCAAGTGGGTGCCGCGATTGCTTTCGATGGAACAAAAACAGCAACGAGTCGATGATTCAGAAAGCTGTTTATTACTATTTACTCGCAACAAAAAAGATTTCTTGCGAAAAAAAAGAAAAAGAAAAAGAAAAAATTTTTGAAAAAAAATAAAAAAAAAAGATTTGGAAAAGCGTTGGGACGATTGTATCACCCTAAAAGGTGATTAACAAAAGGTGTTATGTTGATGAATAAAAAAAAATTTTGCAAAAAAAATTTTTTTTTTCAATGTTAGTCTCGGAAGTTATTGATTGATGTGTTAAGAAAACAACTTGATACCCTTTTTCTATTTTTTGTGGATATTTTAGCTATTTTAATTTATAATTTAACAAACTATTTAGTTTTCAACTGTTTTATAACTTATTGATACAATTATTTAATACTAATTTAGATATTTCTTATAATTATTTCTTATAACTAGCGAATAACTGCCTTTTTTAGGTATATAGTAACTTAGCAGACTGTTTAATAAGAATAGTCTTCATGCCTGTTGTACATTCCCCCGAGATTTATTTGTAGATAAATTTTCATGAATTTTAAGATTTTGACCAATTTTTAGGATCATTTGTAAAATTTTAAATCTATATTCGATTTTTTGCAAGTAAGAGTTATTCGTCAAAAAAAAATCCCTCTTTAAATTCGAACCTCTTTAGAACACTAATATAATACATTTTTAAAAGTTCGAATTTTTTCGATTAATTTCGAATAATCTAGAAAATAAACTTAAAAAAAAAATTAACATTATATTCAGAAACGTAAATGTTTTTACTAAAACGTACGATAAAAGTTTATATTTCTCTCTATCGATACGAAAAAAAAAATGATTTAAGAAACAGCGAAAGGTCAACTTTCTGTAACACCAGGTTTCCCTCTATATTTCCAATATCAACAAGTATCATCTGGTGTCGACTGAATTCATATCTTATATAAATATCAAAGGTTATTTCACAGTCTGAGAATATATAAGAAATAGTAACAAAGCTTCACTTTATATTTATAAGAAAGAGGTTATTTTATAGTTAAAACCCTTTTATTTGTGATTTCCTTTTCTATTAATTATATACAGTAGTTTATTAATGTCACAGTCTTATTTTTACAGCATAAAGATTAGTTCATCGCAATATTTTATATTTATAAGCAAAAACAATTTTCGTTTTTAAATATTAAGAAACTTTAATTTATGTAATTGTAAAAATTGGATGCTATTTTAGAGGGGGGGGGGAATCGTAATTGCTAAAGCTTAACAAAATTTTATCATTCAAAAAAGACATTCCTGAATAAAAATCTTTATTTTTACTTTTTGGGAACTTTCTATCTCAATGTGTACACTGAAATTTTTTCTTTTCCTTATAAAGTTTATTTAAAAGTTCTTGCTCACCTTAAAAGGTGATTAACTAGTCCATACACAGTAATGAAGATAATTAGGTTCTATTAGATCTAGCGGAAAATTCTGTCCTTTTGTAAAATTCAAGAAAATAATACATGTTTCACACATTTAATAATATTTATTGTATAATACAATTCCCGTACTTTCCAGGAAAGGTCTTCAAATATCCCAGATGGGTGTTTTATAAATAAAGTGACCAAACTTTCTTTAATCCAGTCGACATATACACATGTCCTTACTAGGAATACAAACGATTCCCTTATGGACCGGGTGGTAATTGGTGATGAAAAGAGAATTAGATTACTTACTAAAATATTGTAAGGAAAACAGTGCTTAGGGAACCTGAGCAAACCACCTCTTCCACCTATAAACTTAGCTTGAGTATGAATAGGAAAATATTGCGTATACGGTGAGACATCTAGGTACCAATACGTTACGAGCATTTGAAACTTAACAAAACGATTGATAGAAAAGATGCTATCAGCAAATGGATGATTTAAACAAAATACTGAAAGTAAAGAGGCTGGCGATATTCAATACGAATCACATAATATTGCATCATAACAATGCCAAACTACATGCCACTTTGACGATTCGTCAAAGAATCACGGTGCTTGGCTGGGAATTTCTGTCACATCCACCATACTCCGCAGACCTAACATCTGCTAATTATCAATTGTTTACCTCCCTACAAAATGTTTTGAAAGGAACAAATTCAAAACTGAAGCATTCACCAACTCAGCACTACTTGAATTCTTCGCTTCTAAAGACAAGGCATTTTTTCAAAAATGGTATTTATAAATTACCACCTCGTTAGCAAGAGTTCATAAGAAACAGTGAAAAATACATTGCACAATAAATATTACTAAATGTATAAAAAATGTATTATTTTTTTTCAGTTCACAAACGGACAGAACTTTCAGGCAGACTTAATATGTTAAATTTGAAATTTCAAAGGTTTAATATCACCACCAAAGACATTTTTTGTAATTAAAGTATTCATATCCACAGTTTTATGAGTAATAGTTATGTAAGTATGAAATATATATATAAGTAGTAAAGTAAGAGAGAGAAAGTGTGAGTTTTCTTAAAGATTTCTACTCATTTTTCCATTTAAGATAACCTATATGTATCGTTGACTTTGAAAACAAACTTATGTACTGAAATATTTAAATTTATAAAAATCTGATTCATTACGCTTTTTAGAAGTTATTCTGTAAAATTCATTCTTCTCTCTCTCTCTTCTTTAATAACACTACTTATACAATGGTAAAAATGGGTGATCGTTAATAATACCAGGGACGATCAAAAAATGTTCGTGTTAAGATTGAGAAACAGGAATGAGGTTGCTTACTGCGTAGAGTTATCTGTTGATTGTTTTTCTTTTATATAAAAATATCTCTGAATACACCTATTGCAAACCAAAAAATTGTATCCATAATTTTTCCGTCCGATGAGACTGCTTCGATTTCTTTGAAGCAGATTTACTAGAACCCTCCTTCGATCGAGAAATATTCGCTAGAAATATTGAAGGGCCATATACAAAATGATTTCTTGCAAATGTACAATCGGCAAATAATTAATAATACATGGATGACAGTGGCCCCTAGTTTCATGTATAAGTTATTATTTATTTATATAAATAACATAGAAGACATTTAAAAAAAATATCTCTTTATGCGTACATTTGGTATGCTAATGGTAAAAGGCTAATTGCGGACTTGAATAACTATGTAGTTACAATGTCTCCAGACAGTTGAAAGCTCAGATCTTTGATTTCCCTATAAATTCGGAATTTTTGCACGGAAGGAAAATGCTGTCTCCCCTTCAAAACTACAAAACAAATCTTTTTTTTTTTTTTTTGTTTGGATTGATGAAATTATTTTTTCATCATTGGTCACCCCAACCTTTAAAGGCAATGACATCCGAAAAATGTAGCATTTAGTGTGCTTATGTTTCTTGCAGATCTAATTTTTTAAGATCATGTCTTACCCCTTAAACTTCATGGGAAACAAAGATATCACTTTACGTTTCACACGGATCCATTTGAATTTAATAAGGAGTTTTGTATGATGTAAGGGGGACCATTAATGAAGTTTATTTAGTGTGGTCGTCGTAAAATCCATTATATGCCAGGTTTGTTACACTTCAGAATTTTTCTCTAATAACAATTTTCTAATAATGTCAAAAAAAAGTAATGATTTCAAAAGCGGAAATGGAACTAGCGGCTATTCAATAAAATAATTTCACTTCTGATAGTATATGCAAAAAAAAAACGTTTAGAAAAGAAATAATAATTACAATTGAGTCATTTTTTATAAATAAGATTCAAAGCAAACTGTTCAGTGTTGTTACTCACAGAGATGTTAAGGGGGAAATATGAGAAAGGGTGATATTAGTATCTGTAAACTGTGTTAATATGAATGATGTTTATATATACTTAGCTTATATTATTTCTTATATACTATGCAAAAAAAATTAAGGCCGTATATAGATATTAATATTCATTATCAAACAAGAATACATGATGATTTTATATAATTTCAAATAAATTAGGTATATTCTCCCAGAAAGCAGAAAAGTGAGTAAATATGTCAAATAAAAATGAAATGTTTCCAAAAACTTTTTGGTTAAAAAAATGGTCTAGACTGCAATAATTACAAGTTATATGTAATTACATAGGCAACTAATTTAAAAAAATACAATATTATTTATACTCAAGTGAAGTGTAACTTTATGATAACTAATTATCTGATACGTTCCAATATAAATGTTTTTCACTGTTTACTTTAAGATACCTACCATGTAGATCTGTAAATAAAGCATACTGTAATGATTAAAACCTTTTATTTATTTTTAAACGAAAATGGAATATAATTACATTTGAACTACTGTGATCTGTTAAATATTTTTTAGCAAATACAAAATTAAAATTATTTCCTTTTTCTTATAAAAAAAGTTTATGCTATTTTTGATAAAACCATAATGATAATATCTTCGATTGATTGATTGGTTTTTTAACGTCTCGCTGAGAAGGAACTGTTGTTGTATATTTGAGAGAAGTATAGTTGTTGGCGATGGACTTCGTAATTTTGAGCCTCGGTTAGGTAACGAGAACGACACCTGAACAGACACCTCCCTTTCATTACTTCCACACCACGGAAACGAGAGGACTTTCAGGAGACATAAGTCCTGGCTACATGTAGGGTACTCAGTGGCATCAAGGATCGAACCCACGACTGAACGAAAACCGCTGGCCCGAGTCCGTGACCATGACCATGGCTACCATAACTATATTTTCGAATCCATCCTTTATTTCAAATTTATTGTTCAAATGCAATGGCATGTTACCACTTAAGGTATTGAAGAAATAATTAAATTAACTGATAGTCAACTTCTTAAGCCTTTTATAAATAATTAATAGAACTATTTCCTTTCAAAAATTATTCTATGACCAAAAGTGCTTCAAATGAAATTATTCATGGCTTAATTAGAGTCAAAATCTATTTCTTTAATAAATATATTGAATATTTTATCGGTACAAATATTTTTTTAACCTATACGTGAGAAATCGATTGCGAAAATTAACTTAAAACAGTAAACAAATGTATGATTTTTAAAATTATCCGTGTTAACGTTCTAGTGTTCTATCAGTTTTATCAGTGGAAGGAAATTATCTATTTATATAAGGAAATAAAATATATTTTATGAAAGAATAATGACACATTCCATTCCTTCCCAGGATGAGATATTGTACCTTTTATTGGTTGTTTTCGAAGCTAAAAAGTAGTACAGTAACACGACCATTAATTTTTCTCACTAATTTAAATTTTCTGATACAAAAATCTAAATTTCATTCCATTAACTCTTTGAATTTCAGTGTTGCGAAATTGATATTTTGTATAAAGTAATATAAATGTATATTTTCTTTTTTGAAGTTAAATACATATGTATAATTCCTTACACATTTTCTGATATTTTATGCAAAACACGTTGTTCGAAATTTAAAAGAAAGTAATAAGAAATTATAAGAGGAAAATGTTCTGAACTATTTTGGAAAAAATATCCAGATCTGGTTTTCTTTTTTCCCCCTGTTTAATGAAAACTGGTGTTATTTTTTTCCATTGGAATATATTAGCTTTAACAGATTTATATTATTTTACTGATTTTACAGAATTACTTACGGGAACTCAAGGATTTTCTGGTTTTTACCTGTAACGGGAATATTATATTTAAGGATACTTTTTGTAAGTTCATGAATTTGAGTAGATGTTTAGTAAAAGTACTGCGTTAAAAAGAGTTCCGGTTATAACGTATGGTAAAAGAGTTCCTGTTATAAAAAAAGAAAAAGTTTTTCCAATTCATTTAAAAAAATTTTTTGTCTGAATTGAAAAGTATTGTGCATATTCGAATGTTAGATAGTTAGATCATTTCTTTTCCTGCGTTGTTTGTTGCTATGGGAAAAAACAACGCAGGAAAAGAAATGATCTTATCGAATTTATTTTAAATAAATAGATTCTGAATGTTTTATGAGCATTGTCATATACGATGATTTCCCTATTGATCAATTATTTGTTAACGAAGCATATAGTAGCAACACGATGGCTGTTGGTGACGGAACTCGTCAGTTTTATAATCAGTCAAGTGACGAGGATGACAACACAGCCGGCAACCTCTATCCATAATCCTACACACGCCAACGAAGTTATTGAGAATCTCTATAGATTTAAAATTGATCAACCTCGCTGCAAGCGAATCTTCAATGGAATCGGGAATCGAATCCACGACTCGATGAAAAAACGCTAGCTGCGAGTTTGCGACCTTGACTGTAAGGTTCTGACACCCTGGCAACGACTGGGCTTCGGTTTGAATGATCACA
Organism: Nephila pilipes; assembly: GCA_019974015.1. Classification (NCBI taxonomy): domain Eukaryota; kingdom Metazoa; phylum Arthropoda; class Arachnida; order Araneae; family Nephilidae; genus Nephila; species Nephila pilipes. The sequence goes on along the minus strand of BMAW01043821.1, from coordinate 2,780 downwards.
CCCTGAGGAGCATTAAAAAAAGGGAGGTCAGACTGACGGGGAAGAAGAACGGAGAAGAGATTAGGGAGAGAAAGGTGAGGTTATGGGCGCGAACGACTGTGTATATATATGTGTAGTGTCCTATAGAAACGTTTGGAAATAAAATAATTGGGACTGTATCTGGAGTGATTTTTGTGTTTGTTTATTCAAAAATTTCCTAGTAGGCGAATTCAGTCCAGTTCTCAGGATGTAATAATGGAAAGTTAAGCGAACCCGGTACTTAACTTTGAGTACTTCACAATGACACTCGGCTAACAAAGCCTTCCCTATTTCTTTAACGAAAGCTGCCACGCTGAAAAGTGCCCTGCTATTTCACGTTGCCCATTTTCCATTTGATGAAAATCTTATAAAATCTTTGTAATTTAAAATCTTTGCATTTAAACGCAACTATATTTATCATAAGATATAGCATATATGATTACAGTTTATTTAGAAAAAAAATGCGGTATACAGCATTTAGTATCCATCAAAAAGGAATTCTGAAAAAAATGTCCAAAACTACTACTAAGAATTTCTGCAAATCCGAAAATTTAAAATATCTCCAACCGAAAATGCAAATAATTCAAATATTCTGATATGACAAAATTTTGCGCATCAGATTTGGTATTTTTTTTCATTATGATCTAAAATGTAAAGTAATGATCTAAAATACGATAACTGTGAATCTTTTAGACGTGTTGCAAAACACTTTCCTAAAAGAGATGTTAGAATTCAGGTAAATTAGTAATCCAGGAAAAATTTTCGAATAAATTATATAAAATAATTGAGATTCAAGGCAGAAAAATAAATACTTTGATTAACAGTAAATTTGTAATGAGGGAACATGTATCATAATATTGGATTCCCAAAATTAAATCAGATTGTACAAATTGAAGGTAAACTATTGATGAAGAAATAAATCCACAAAGGCATTTTAATAAAAAAAAAATAATGGCTGATATACCTACGGTGTCGAAAGTAAAATGTGCGTGTTAGATAAATTTTATTATGTATATGTGTGATATAAATGAACGTTCTATCTCATTAAAAAATATCGGTGAATACAAATGAAATGTATGTTTTAGAAAAGAAAGAATTAATTGTTATTTGACGCTATGTGTTAATGATAATTTAAGTGTACCTGATGTAAAAAAAACCCCGTAGTTCTAAAATCAAGCGATGCCAATGACAAATCATCGACGAGAATGCGCTTAAGAAATTGTGCCAATATTTCTGATAATAATTGTGTAATTGAACAAAATGAGATAGACGATGAAATTTCTTGTGCTGAGTTCAGTAATTCAAAATATAAAGAAAATAAGAATTTTTGTAAAGTCGGCATTGATGCGAGAAGCCATTAAAAAAATAAAACTTCATGAAAATGCTTTCTTCGAAGCACCGTGAGTGATCAATAAGGAAAGTACGGTGATTACCAAAGAATTCAGAAAATTCTATCATCACTCATATGGAACTCATCACAGGAATTCCCCTTTAAAGGGAATGGATGCGAATGAAGAAAGAACGAGTGGTAAATATGAGAATTCAAATGTCGGCGCTGATCAAAAAAAAAAAAAGAGAGATACAGCACCTATGAACGTCGCAGTTGCAAAAATGTTATGCGAGGAAAGCTTAATAAACAGAAGTCGTAAAAGAGAAGCGAGGGATTAAGCAACGCATAAAATTCGAATATTACCAGAAGACGGTAATTTTGAAGCAGAGGAGTGACCAGGGATCAAGACAGGGCAACGCAATTCCTCACAACCAACTGATTTAAAAGCTAAAGGCCACTTCATACCAAATTTTTAAAACCACAAATAAGATTTAGTGAATGGAAGAACGCGAAGGAGACCTGGATAGAGGCCTTTACCAGAGGATCAACGATCGGCTCGTTCTGTGCGCCATCTCAGACTGATTCTACTTTGGACGGTTCTTTCTAGGATCAGGGTATGTCATCCCCCAATCCCATTTTCTTTCTACCTACAACTGTTACTATCATCGAAGAGCAGGTGTTGAGAGAAATATATTCCTTTCTCCCCAACCGCAGAGAGGAACGAAAGATCTTGGGAGCGTAGGAGATAATATTGAGAACCAGATGCTAACGAATGTTATTGAGACTGTCAATGTTTAAGGAAAAGACGTAAAACCCATTCGTACATATATATGTAACCATTAAGAAAAGAGTGAATATCCCCTTTGTAAAAAATAATTGTAATTTTGTATATCACAAATTAAACTAAACTAACTCTCACTAATTCTAAATATAACAAATTAAGTTAAATTAAATTAAAGGTCGTACGTTTATTTACAAGCAGTGTACAATCACCATTACGTATATGTAATTATTCAACTTAATTCCCATTAATTTCTCACTTTAATAATTGAATTTCCTAAATTTGCCCATTCTCTCCTTTAAAATATAATGTTCATTCTTATTTCCTGATACGATTCCTTTTTTTTTTCTTAATTTATTCAATCACGCTCGCTTAAAATATGCAGAGTCAGCTTTCTTCCCCTGGAACAGACTTGTAGGGATGATCCCTTCCAGACTTTAAGTCTACACTTATATTTCCTGGAAGTCCTTTCATCCAGACCATGTGGTCTCTGACGTTTAATTGAATTTTTTCTCACATAAAAAGCAAAACATAGCGAAAAACACTCTCTCCTCTTCTCTTCCTCTCTCTTGCTCAGACACCACGCTATGATGATCATCTGAGATTTTTATGGTTGTTCGCATTTATATATATATATGTATATTTATTTAT
>BMAW01043817.1:316776-340544 GCA_019974015.1 Nephila pilipes | reverse complement strand
ATAACTTCGACTTAACCTCTAGGTGAAACTGGGATTCAGATTTCACAAAAAATCGATTTCCAAACTCAATTCACTAAAAAATAAAAAGAGAAAAAACGCTTCAGTTATGATTGAAACAAAATGTAACTAGTTTGGACAAAAGTGTTGGTAAAAAGCCCCATGAAGTTATGGATAGTTCTAAATATCAAAATTTATTTGCTTACATTTTTTAAATTCACTTCCTCCCTCTTCTAGATCTTTCATAGTTCGAAAAGTAATATATCAATGCAATGATAATAATTCAAACACAATTACTAATAAAAATCAGAAAATAGATTTTGAGGTTCTTGAGTCCACATCTAACACAATTAAATAAAATGCAGTATAACACACACATTGCACTTATTCAATATTTCGTGAATTTAATTTATGAATCTGTGCGAACTGATATTTACACTACTATAAATGTTACACTCTTAACAGAATAATGAAACGAAAAATACCTGTTTTACTTACAGAATAAATCTATCAATTATTTTCTTCGGCAGAAGCACTTGCACCAGACTTTAGATTATTTGACTAAATCAAACAATTTTTTTTATTTCGTTCGATACATACTCTATACTATCTGTTCTTCAAAATTATAGTATTTAATCACTAAAAGTCATTCAAAAATTTGCTAGCAATATATTTATCCAGCTGTTTCTTCATAATCAGACTATATTACTTTGGGTTTTAGGACATGACACATTTTCTTTTTATTGAAGAAGAGGACATTCTTGCACATTCAGTAACGGAGTCAAATGTTTACATAGACTAGAACCCCACGGAAGACACCAATAACAATATTTTACGATTCAGAATAAAAGGAAGAAGGGAAAATGTGTATTAAAACAAATATTTCGAAACCTTAAGGAGCATCCCTACCATAGAAAAAGTACTTGTGTATGAAGACAAATCGCCTTATTAAGGTAAATTGTCATTACTATTGAGGACTGCCATTTCTTAAATGGAGTCCAAACTAATTTGACATGAATTTATAATTTAGTTTTGATTTGGTAGTTTGGGCATTTGATCTGCCGAAACAAAATTTGATTGCTGCCACGTCGAGTTGTCAACTACCTTTTGCATTAGGGAGACCTGGATTCTTCATTATGCAACAAAAAAAGCAAAAATCAAAATGTTGGGTTGTTCGTGCGGAATTCTTTAAAGGAAAAGGCGAAGGTTGTCTCATCAGGCGGAAATGTTAAATTTTGGTGGTGCCAAATGCGTCACGATCACAAATACGAGTAACTGAGATATAGCCAGCTGTTTAGTGAATCATTATGCATAGCAATAATTCAGAACCTCTTCTCTGAATTATAATTATTTATTTAAAACTGATAATTTCCTATACATTCTCAATGGGCTTAGACCTGAAGACCTGCGTTCAATATCCTCACTGTCCTACAGCTCGTTGACAACTACTGTGCCATGAGTTGGGGCAATTTCTTTCATGAAAAGAAACTGAGAATCCATAGCGCCTCTAAAAAGAAGCACGTACGGAGAGAGAATCTCATTACAATCACGGACCCAGTGACTGAACCTCCTTTGAAGATGTGAAGGTCGGTATGGCAACCAAGTATGATGCTTCTTCAAACGAGAAAACCTCGATCTCCAAACCTGTTTTTTTCGTTGATTTTGAAGGGGTTGGGGGGGTTCCTCGCTCTCTCCAGAAGTGTATACGTCCAAGATCGCTACTCAAATTAAACCTGCTCTCATCCATAAAGAGTAGTCAAGTCCTTTGATAATATGTCTAATTCTGGTGTTTCAGAAACCACAGTAAACGGCCTCTGCGAAGAGCAAGTTTTAACGGTACACAGTGTACAGGTCGTCATGCAAACAGAACACCATTATGCAACTGGCAGGCCAGGGGAAAAAGTGATATTGGTCGTCGAATCACCTGTGACGCGTGTGTCTAGCAATCTCTCCCGCTATCTGCAACATGCTCTTTTTGACCTTCAGGGCAATATATTGGTCATTCGCTGACGTGGTTCCTTGTGGACGACCACTGCTGAACCATCGGATAGATGTTCTTGTAATTAGAAATTCTCTCTAAAGACGTGAAACGATGCTGTGAGTTATCCCGAACACCGCAGTCACACTTCGACCTTCCTGTTCCTTTCCAATCATTCGGCCTCGCATAAAATCCTCCAGATGTCGTTTAACGGATTGATTGTTCGACATTTCATACTGAGGTAGTAATTCGACTTCTTTTAAGCTGATCTAAGACGTGCAATCGTTTTCCCAAAAATGCTGAAATGGCACCATCGGCGTCCTTTTTCCAACACCGACACTTCCGCATCACATCTAGCTGCATATTGGCGCATGGGCTACCGTACCTCACCCTAATTTATTTCCTAACTTATCTTTTAGTCCTCTATACCTCTTCGTTTGATACGTTAATTTTTCTCCTTTGTTCGTGCGTGTGTGCGTGCGTGCGTGTGTGCGTGTGTGTGTGTGTGTGTGTGTAATACACTTGATTTTAACTATCTTATATTTATTATATTTACATTTATTCATCACGTTTTTTTTTTACTAAAGGAACAAAGAAAACTCAAATTTTATCTATGAGCTGTTTTTTGGTGTTACATGTTTGTGAGGTGGTTATCTTTTAAAGCTTATGCTGGGGGTAAGGAATTCACTCATTCATCGAATGTCTAATTTATACAGATGTAACAAAGATTTAACCGTGAAAAGTTGTCAATGTTTCTTAGTAGCGTGGAGATGTTTTATAACTGAAATGCTTCAATTTTTCGAGATACTTCATTATGTTCAATATTAAAATATATCATATTTCATTACCAATGTTCCAGATATCTCAATTAGATATACAAGGTGAGGCTATTAAAAGACGAAACTGACTCTGTAAAACATTTTAATTTGATGTGATATATACTTATTATCACATTCAGTATTCATACCTTCTCTATCCTTACAATGCTCCATGCGAATCTTACATTGTTGGCGGCAACAGTACTGGAAGTCTTTCTATGTCAGTTCTTTCAGGACGCATGCCGTTTTCTCTTTAAAGTTACAACGGACACAAATCTTTTCCCTTTAATGAATGTTTTACTTTATGAAATCAATAGAATACGCAACGTTCCAGATCCGGTGAAAAAGGAGGATATTCTAACACTACTATGCTGTACTTGACTAGATCCCTCTAGATAAACAATGTGGAATGAGCCGGCGCATTGTTCGGTGGAAAAATTTGCCATATAGATTCTTTTTCGATTCTTATAGTCTCAATAATCGCACGGATAGATTGAAATGGATTTCAGATTTTTCGATACTATCATCCGTTTTTGATAGGAATGGGCTATCCGGGCATGATTCCCTTCAACGTCTTCTCGGCCATTTTGAGGATGGTTAAATCACTCAAAACTATATACATCCGTTAAAAATTCACTACCATATACTTTTATCATTAATGTATAAGTCTCAGTAGCTTTTTTCTAAGTTTAATGTGAAATTTCATAACAATTCCTTGCTCACTTATTTTTCTGGTGAAACAAAAAAATAACTCCAATGCGTACGAAGACTACGGAGGCGCGGCTTTGTTTGCAGAAGCAAGAACTTCTGCATTAAAAAGAGAAGGTTTCATTATAATTATAATTTTTATAATTATAATTTTTATAATTATAATTTTTATAATTATAATTTTTATAATTATAATTATTTAAATATGAACTTTTAAAATTACAAAATTAGAAGACCAAATATAAAATATGAAATGATAGGGATACAAATGATGATTAATTGTGATGTAATGATCTTGAAGATCATAGCTTTAATTATTATATTTTTTGTTATAGTTTATTATTTTTGCTATTATGTATTGCAATTTCTGTATTGTTTTTAACCCTATTTTTGATCTGCAGTTACGTGTTTTATGAAATAGGACTGATGATTGATAGGACCAAGCGAAGTGCTTAACATTTTAATTACTGTATGACGATATTTCTGAATAATCCTTAAGAACCAGTTAATATAGAAGTTACAGAAGGAATTTAACAAGTAAATAATTGTTTTTTAAATTCACTCATTTTTTATCAATTTCAATTAATTTTTAATTTAAATTTAGTGTTTTAATTAAAATGTTAATGTAAATCTCTAATGTAGTAAGACGCTTTACTATATTAGAGTTAAATTATTTGAAATACTTTTCGTGTTTTAAAGCTTGAAGTAGAAATTGTTTAAAATATAAAATATTTGTTATGAATTAGATTTATTACTGTGCGATAGTTTAATACACTCGATTGAATTAAAATTTCACTTGCATATCATTTGCAAAAAATAACCAGTTTTATTTCGGAATATAATAATAAAACATTTTAGGAGTCAAAACGTTTTATTAAAATTATTGATGTTCTTTTGTAACAGTAAGCAATTTCGCCAGTTTCATTGCAACTGCTTAGATAGATGCAATGTAACTTAGATGTACAATATTTTTATTGCCCATTCATTTTTATGAAATAAATATATTTTCTCAATGTTTAGAATACATGTCTTAATAGTTTAACTAAATAACAATAAATCTTTTAAACTATTCTGAATAAGAATCGAAGACTAAAGATTACTGAAACGGTATACAATAATCGATTGGTTTAAAATATGAAATAAAGTTTTTATTCTAATACTATATTTCTCAAATATCTATTTGTATTCACAATTTATGATATATAATATGTGTGTCGAAGGTTATGTCTCATAACGATTTATTTTGAATTATCAGGAAAAATAAACTTGTCCAAGACTTTTAAATTTTTATGTAGTTTAAAGGCTGTGATAGTTTAGAGCTATTTATATTTTTCAAAGAATAGACTCGGATTATGTATATATTATTTATTATAATTTAAGATTTTTTTTTATTTGATGTGAAACATATTTCGCTGTATCTTAATGTTATTCAAAGTTGTTGCTTAATATTTCTTAATAAATATTATAATGGATTTTCACAGAATGTCTATAGATATAACTATTATATTGACAAAACTGAATGATAAATGATATTACATAATAGTGAATATTTTTTTAAACAAGGCAAGAAATATATAAGCGCCTTCAATCGCATTTCAACAACATCAGTATTTTTCTAATATCCTTAAAGTTAAGAATATGAGAAGACTTTTGCTGAAAAAAAGAAAATAAATGCTTCAAAACCTTGATGGGTTTTTTTTTTACTTTAATTATTTAATTAATTTAATAAATTCATAAAACTAATCTGATTAACATAAATTTACGAGTTTTGATGATAAAAACAGTTTTTTTTTGTGGTGTAGCTTTTGATTAAATATTTTTAACGAAGTGGAATAAATATCTTTAATTATAGCTTCAAAATATTTTTTTATATTCACTCTAAAAGTGTAAAAGTATGTAAAGATTAAAATGAGTATTAAATGAGAAACATATTCTTTTTTTAATTATGTAACTAAGAATTAAAAGAAAGTAGATCAAAGTGAGGAATCTTTTAATGCCGAGAATATTTAATGCATTCTTTTTACTAAAGGTTGAATATTCTTTTATTAAAAGTATGTCTGAAACAAAGCTATAGTATTAATCTTCAAAGGATGAGCATTTAATTTTAATTGATCATTGCCATTTAATATTAGTATCATCCAGTACTCTTTATTCTTGTTGTCCTCTTTCAAACGAAAAAAAAACTTGTATGTGCTTTAAAAGCAAAATACTTAAGTTATTAAAAAAGTATTGAATGCGAGCATTACGTGGCTAATTAAAATGTGTTAAAAAAGAGTGAATCTTGATGCCTGGAGCAAAAATAAAAGGATGTTTAAATTAGTTTTTATCACTGAACTATAAATATGTTGATATATCTTACAGAAGTTGATTAAAAGACAGATTTTTCTAAATATTCTCGACCAGAACAGATGAAAATGTTCTCTATTTCTTTAAAACAGAAGAATTTAATAGTTCTAAATAAAAAATATAGAATATTCAAAATTCTGAAATCAATATGTGCTCACCAGATATAACGATATTGAGTTCACCTGAATCCTTTTAATAAAAAGTAAATTTTTATTTTCATATATATTTAATTACAGTTTAGCTATTTAAGCACTGATTTATTTTAAATACAACCGCTGCGACACCGGTATTTCTCTTGAATATTGGAAGACATGTAGAATGCTCATATTTCTTTAAACTCATCAGGGAATACAAAGGTATTCCACTGATTCCTATTCTATATTTCCCGAGGTAAATAGACTCTGTGCAAAAATCAGTGGGACATAAACAGAGCTCTCTCATATATTCTGCTGAAAACAGTAGCCTATGATCTCAGGATTTTTGAAGTCGCAAGAAGACCACAAGATAATTAAAAAGAAATTGACTAATGTTAAGTATCGCTGTAATGCACAAATATCGATCATCATTGGTGAACGACGTTAATTTTTAATGATCTTTCTCATGTCTCTTTAAACTGTCTCCATGTGTTGCCAGTAACTCTTGGCTTTGTATTAAAATCTAGTTCTCTGCACTTGAAACTATATTCCTGTAGTCTCCCGATGATTCACAACATTAGTCTATAAATTTTAACCGTTTATTTATGTTCCATTTTAATTGTTCTGAAATTTCTCATGATACATGGAGAGCCAGCAATTGAAGCTTATATATTAATGAAAGAAATGTATAGCGATTAATGTTTATAGATTAATGTAATGCGATTAATAATTGTTGTTTTTGAGAAGTTTAAGCGTTTTGACGATGGCTGAGAAGACGTTATAGGTGATAAAACCGGATGACAATATCGAAAAAATCGGTCATCTGGTTCGATATGACTGCCGGTAAAGTATTCACGCGATTGGTAAGATTGTAGGAATTGACAAGGAATCCGAACTGTAAATTGTTCTACCCAGACAATGCCCCGGGTCAATCCACATTGTCAAGAGGTTTGTAGCCAAGTATAGCATCCCAGTGTTAAATCATCTACCTTATTTGCCAGCTCTTTCGCCATGCGACTTCTTATCGTAAATTATTAAAAGAATCTGTATTAAAAGAATCAAAATTTTGGACCATTGAAGCTGTGAAAGAGAAAGAGGAAGCGTCCCTAAGGAGCTGACAGAAGACTTCCAGCACTGTTTCGAACGATGAAATATTCGCATAGAGCGTATTAGGAACAGAAGAGGGATGAATGTTGAAGGTGATAATTAGTAAACATGTAATTATGACATCAAAAGAGAATGTTTTACAACATCAGTCTCGTTATTAAATAGCTACACCTTTATATATATATATATATATATATATATATATATGAGACGTATTCATGAAACTATAATTTTTTATCATAATGTCATAATGAAGAAACTTGAAAATCTTGAAATAATTGTTTATTAATCTTGCAAAATATATGAAATTAATTTCTTCAGTTATGAAGTCAAAGAAGGATACATCTTTTTAGATGACTATAATATTGAAAGAATCTAAAAATTACATCCACCAGAAATATATAACAGCTTCCAGGTTTTCTTCGATCTGTCAAATCTTATAACTTTTTTTTTACTCTTATCTAAAGTTAGTATACCTTTAATCGGTTTTCTTTAAAAATATCAGCAATGAATAAGGACAGATAAATATTAAAATGAGTTGTTGAAGACTAAATTTATAACTAAACCTGAGTAGCAAATATATGATCCTAAATTTCCTCTTTCGCTGTAGCCGCAAACGCGAAACCAAGCATCTCGCGTCCTCCGTTATGAAAATGTACCTATTATAGATATTCTTTAATAATGGAAGCGAGTGGAAGCCCGTCCACAGCAATCACAATGTAACTACCTCTCTTTCGAGTGTATTTTATTAATAAGAAATATTTACATTTCCTTATTTGTGCCTCGAACTAGTGGAAACACTTTTAAAATTGACAATTGTTATTGTTCAGAATGTAATATCTTTCTATATATATATATATCAACGTATTTAAAAAAGGATATTAAAAATGAATTGCTAAGTCCTTTGCACAAAGAGAAAATTAATGTTATCCCGTCAAAGGGTGCATAAGAAAAGAAAGCAAGTCAAGAACTCCACCCAGTCTTATTACTTCTCTCACTAAAAAGGAAGAAACAAACAAAATAAATACTAAAATCTTATCTCATAGCTAACACTTTTTTAAGAGGATTACATTTCAGTCTCAGGAAGTCTTTCAGACCTTGGCGCATTGTTCCATCCAAGAGATGGAAATAGTGCTCGCAAAGTACGGCTGTATTTTTTTCCTTCTTCCTTATTCCAGTCCTTCCTGAACTACCGAACAAAATGGATTCATGTCTACTGTCTGGTCTCGGGAAAACTATTCGCTTTCTTTTTTTTTATCCGTCTCCGTGTATTTTTGATCTTTTCCATTGAAACTGAATAGTATGTAGTAGTAGGGATCTAGTGAAAATGTATTTTCCTTGATAAAAATATCGAAAAACTGCACGAAATATTTTTATTGAAAATAATAATTAAGAAGCACTAAGGATTTTTCAGTAGTTGATCAAACAGTTTATCAATACAACCATTAGAACTTAAAATTTCCAGAAATTTATTTTAATTTATTAATTCTTAATTAAAAGATAACAATCAAAAATTTCTTGAAAATATATCTTTACAGTGTTATCAAATACTGTATAAAAGAGATGATTTTACATTGTACTTCTCTCTATCAAGTCACATTGAAAAGTCAGTTGGTTGTTTAAATATCGTGCTATACTTTATAAAAGAAGGAGGAACTTTTACTACAACATGCCGGAATTGACTGCCGCAAAGTAGTGTGATTATGCTCTATCATCAGAAGCTATGTAATACTAATTTTCAAAAAGACAATGCACGACAACAAGGTTGACCATTCTGCCCTCACCTTTCTGAATGTAGAGAGGACTTGACTGTTAGCCTAGCTAGCACGATTTCTGAATATAAGAATGCAGTCATTTGTTGCCAAGAGATTGGTGCGCCACAATTTGATATCTAATAAGACTGATGAACAATGATACAGAGGTTAGTCACGTGGAATGTTGAACTTCTATGTGTTAATATAAGTCAGTTCAGTTCATGACCAACTGAAATAAAGATCTTATTGCTACCATAGACGGTACATACGGGTATTGCATTCAGTAAACTGAGTAGCCCAAATAATCTATACATTTATTCGTGTCTTTCATCCTTTATGTTGAGTATGTACAGTAAATAAAATTTAGTAAAGCATACTTAACGGCCTGCAGAATATGCAACAAGCATTAAAACAGCACGACCCTATAAAATATTTTCATTTATTAATTATCATATATAGTTAATAAAAGTTTATATTTATAAATATATGGTTGAATAGCATTTTTTGTACGTGTTTTGAATCATTGTATTTGAGAAAAAATTTAAGTGTGTGCATATTTTCAAATATATATTTCTTTATTTTTTATCTTAATCAGAGGAGTACTTCGTAGAAAAAATCAATTAAGGTAAAGTAATATTTCTGGTTATTCCCTTAAATATTCCACGCTGATCGAACGAATTTCATATTCTCATATAAATTTAAAATTTTCCGTCATTGTTTGACGAATTTGAAAAAGAACGTAAAACTGAAGAAATGTGAATGAAATTATTCATTATAATATATATATATATATATATATATATTATCAAATTAGATAAAAAAATTAATTTTTCCATGATGAAATAAATCGATTATAAAATTAAGAAATTTATTTTATCTTACTGGGGAACTACTTTAAAAATTCTGAAATATTTTAATTCTACTAAATAATATGTACTTAATAATTTTTAAACAATTAAGGTCAATTCAAAATTGTATACTTAATTCTACGAGGCAGATATAAATTTCAACAGTAATTCATAGAATTTTTCTTTTCCGTCTGAAAATAAAGCTGTGTAATGTATTAGAAATTTTGCATACTACATCTCAACAAGAAACACCGGATCAGGTGTTTTTTTTTTCTCTTGAATAAAGGTGTCCCTTTAATAAGAGTTAAATATATATATACTATTCAAAGGTACCGGGACCAATAAAATCGTCTGTTAAATAGAGGCTTCCTTTATTTGGAGATGACCTTTACAAAAGGTACTATTGTATTTAAAAGCTTTCATATCCAAACTAATTATCAATGATAATTACATCTAATTTTTTTGTTCGTCTGCAAGAAGTAATATGTATATTCTTGTTCTCAAAACTATGTATTTTCTTAAGACTTATGATTGCAGTAATGTGTGAAAAGTTAGTAAAAATAGATTAGTTGAATCAAAATAGAAAATCAGATTTCCTTGATTTGATTTGATTGATCATTAACGTCACATTTTAATCAACACAAATCCACTGCTTACGGATCTCAGAAATTTGAGACATAATCAAGCTATGACAATAACACTTGGGTACGTACCCGAATCATCAAACGTTTCCACCACACTAACGTACAAATTTAATAATACCCCGACAAATTTAGAGAGTATTATACCCTCTGTCAGTGGTCTGTAGATGAATAGTACGAAATCCCATGATCAATCGACGAATCGAACACGATCAACTCATTATTGTATTCCTATATCAGATTTAAAACACGAAATTCATACATTACTATTTTTTGAATAAAATAGATAATGTATTTTATTAATGCACAGTGAATATACGATGAATAGTTTAAATATATTATTTTTTTTTTAATTTCTTATTAGTATCGATGAACGATTTACACAATAAACAATGCTTTTTTATGTTAAGCCGTTAGAAATAATTCATAAATTTGAAACCCATTTTTAGCATTTGAAGTATTGCTTATACCCAAAATATATTCTAGAAACAATAAATAATTGTGGCTGAAGAAATTAGTGGCATAAAATTCCATAAAAGCAAAAGATGTGTTTTGTAAACATATAGTTATGTAAAAATATAAAGTTCGCGTCTAAAGCTTTTAGACATAAATAGATCTTTAAATATGTAATTAAACATTATTTGACTTGTTTCTTGAATTTTGGTGCATTTGAATTATTATATATCTTTAATTTTTTGAGATTTATGGTCGATGAATTTCTTAGTTTGAATTGTGGAGCATAATGCCAGAATTTTGAACCTCATTTTTATAAGAGCGATCTTTTTTTTTCTCGCTTAGCTTCCTTAAGTTTGCGTTACAACTTCTTTTTCCTTCCAAAATCTTCTCATTACATAATATAGATTAAGATGCATCAGCCATATAGCTCTAGATCTGACAAACATGCGTCCTATATAATCCTTTTTTTTTCCTATTTTATATATTGATTTATTTCACATATTGCTTAGAAATATTCATTATTTGCTGCTATCACTCCATCATTACACATTAACCAATAGATTATATCGCAAAGAATTATCTGTCACTTTGACTACTCCCTTATCTGATATCAAGGGAACCATTATGTAACTTAAAATAGATGTACTTGTTAAATAACTTTTCCATTATTTTACGTTAGTAATTTTATCGTTATGGTGGTATGGTAATTTATAATACTCTCTTGATATTATAACCTATAAAGATTATAAACCCAACAAAATGCAAGATTAATGTAGGAACTCCCTGGAGACCACATTACGATACTGTATACAATTAATTATCTAATTTATTGGAATAAATCGATCAAATTACTATAAGTAACAATTAATTGATTCATTTAAGTTATCGACCTTAAATCAGCATAATCAGATTTACAAATGTATGTCTGATCATGTAACTTTTTAGTGGGGAAAAACCTTACATTTTAATAGTTCTAATAATTGGAATAATTTTATATTTTAAAATAAGTATTAAATAATACAAATGTGTACAGATAATCATAACAGAGGAGGTGAAAAATAGGACATAACAGGTATATTGTGGTGCCTTAGACCGGGATTCAATATATTTTTAAAAAATCCTTTAGTCATAAAATATCATCCTATAACTTCACTTGGACGTTCTTTGAACATAGTTTTTGTAGATAAAATATATGTTTTTACATTCTAAAATGAAAAAAGTTTTTCTTAGAAACTTTTGCAAGAGCCTTAGGTTTTTCGATGAAAATCATATGCTGCAATAAATTTTATAAAATTAATATCAAAAACGAATCTATTAACTATTGTTATTTAATATGTGAAGGAAATTTCAATAAGAGAAAATTCAGTATAGCACAATAGAAAAAAATTTTGATAGTACCTGAACTATTATTACTTCAGGGATTTCCTTGAAGCAAACAATTTTGTCCACGTTTTCTTTTGCACATTCATTACATAAAATTTTGTATACATTCCACACTTATTGGATTTGGGTAAGATAAACATCTATATGCTGCCTTTCTTTTCTTAATTGGTGGGAACATACCATATGTTTTTCTTAATTTTAATTTTGTTTCTTTTGTGTTCTGTTCAGCATTCTGAAACTTTGCTCCCTATCCTAAGTTCATCAATATTGATGATATCAAAATTTTTCCTTTAATTGGATCATAGATATTTTTCTCTTTCTTTAAGACCTTAAATTTGTTCATTACATGATTATGTGTGTGGGCGTGCTTAAAGATTCAATATTTTAAAATTTTTAACTATCCCATAATTCTTTTGGATTTGGAATAATAATCCATTTTCCCGTAAAGTATTAGTCAAGGAAGTCGAATTATATTCAGAACTAGAGTTCTAATATTTAAATTAAGTTCCACGGATGACCAATATAATCCCTTTTTCCCATAGTAGTATTTCAAAGAATTACTTGCTGTTTGTGGCTCAAAGAAATCTTTATCATATTAAACAATTCCCGATCAGTAGAGTGTAAAATTACACAGACAAAATCTTCTTTTAACAGTAATCTTCTCAAATAAAATCACTTATAAATTCATCTAGAATGTTTTTCAGCTCTGATCAGATGGATGGATCAATCTTCTCGGACCTAACTTCAGATCCATATGTAATACTACTGAAAATTATAACACTGAAAGGGGGGTGTAGTCTCACTAACTGCTTTTGAAAATGGAATAGAATTTCGACCGAATGCATGTGTCAAAACTATCTGATAAGAAGAGATTACATTGAAGGTAACAAAATTGGAAGCTAGATGCAGAATCCATTATATTGGATTTTTAGCATGTAATTTGGGTGTTAGGAGAAACATTTCGAGCGGTCTGTTTGACCGCACAAACCCTGTTACGAGTTAATAAAATATAAACTTGCACATTTTAAATATTTGTTCACTCTATTATTAGAGGATTTTTCTTAGTTTTTTTTTTTTTTTTTTTTTTTTTTTTTTACAGAAGATGAGCAAACAAGTTTATATTTTGTAAGTATATATTTGTATTATAAGTTATTCTGTGTCACCAGTTTATTAATAATCTTTAGCTTCGGAGTTTCTTATATTTGAATATGAATTATAATTCATGTACAAAAGAAACTTAAATGAAATATTGGAACTGTGTGTGTGTGTATTTAAAATTCTGGAAGTGCAACGATATAAATGGATACAATTGAAATTTCTTTTCTATGTTCGTGCATTATGCTTTCGAAACAATCTGCTAGACCAAAATTCAAAGTACAGCAACTTATATTATTCTAGTTATATTTATATTTTCTTCTATCTTTTTATGAAAAAAATATGAAATACGATGAATAAATATTATATTCTCTTCTTAAAAAGACTTTTTCGTCAGATAAAGAAATAAATTTATCATGACACTATTGGAATATATTTTCAAGGCAAGAAAAAATATTACCCATGTTTGTTTGTTTTTAATTTGTACTTCAACATGTTGCAAACAAAAGGTGACAGAAAACGTAAGTTTAAAATTTGTCTAATTACAATTTATTAGAGTTTTAAAACACGTTGACAATATACTTAAATTGGTTTCAACAATTATTATTCTTTTGATATAAATTTTGAAGAATGTAATCAATTTTTAATTTGAATGCACCGTCAGCATTCTGATATTTTCAAATTAGACAAAGTCATACGCTTATTTTCTTTGGTATGGGTTGTATATATATGTACAAAGTTATTACTTTTAGCTTTGTCTTGTGAGACTGAAATATAATGACTGTCGAAGAACGTGAATTTGTTTTCCTTCTCCAAAGACCATTTGAAGAATATAAAAAAAAATTCACAAAAGAAATGCATACATTTTAGTTCCAAATACGTAATTAAACAATTTTCAAATAAAATAACAGAAATGCCGACACCACATATCAAAATGCCGAGCGATAATTCATTTACATACAAAAATATAATAGTAAAGTCATGTGCATTATACGCTACATTTGTATAAATGACCTACTTTCAAATGTTATAAAAATGCTGACGAAAAAGAAATGTTTCAAACCGAATTTGAGAAAATATCCATACTTCATTCTTACATCTGTTTTTGTAAACCGTTCGTAGGGTTCTTATCTTAGGTAGTTAAAAATGAAAGGTTTTGAATCATAGTATTTTAAAATTCAAAACTTTATAAATTACAACAAATTTATGAGCACCGAATTTAAAATTATATATGTTTTCTAATTTAAATGAATATATGCTATCAGCATTGAATACGAATCAATATTCTTTGTGTATCTAATATATATATATATATATATATATATATATATATAAAATCAGTATTGAATTCTATGAAAGAAACATATCTCGCTTATAAATAATAATGAGTTATATAATATCTTGTACTTAAAAGTAAAACTGTTTTTAAGGTATTTGTTTCAAAAGGCACAGTTTTTTTTATCATTGTTTCAATTTTAAATATTTGTTTTGCGAATAATGTTAAATAAAACTATGCTATACAGTCTGATTATTCGTATTGAACATATTAATAAAACACATTTTTGAGTTTGAAGATGTTTAATGGGGGAAAAAAATCACAACCACCATAGCTTCTAACATACGAGAAGTGCAACTAATGCACAACTATTCTAAAGAAGAATAAAAAAATTCTCTCTTCTAAAATTCCTTGGACTAACTTTTAGAAAAAGTAATTAAAGATAATTTAACACACCACATTCTGTTACAAAATTTCCTCCACCACCGCATATTTATTTATATGGCACTTTACCATATAATCCTCCATTAATTCAAAACAAGTTTCTCAGTAGAAGAAGCAAGAACATTGGCTAAAATTGGCCATATCAATTATCTTGATAAAATAAAAATTAGTATGTAATTAACAAGTTTCTAGATTCTCCTTTTAAACCAGGTGACAATGTAGTGTATGATTTAATTATCAAATAGTCGGAAATTGTCTCCAATTTTTCAGGACCATATGAAATTGTAAATAAACTTTCGAGTCCTTCTAAAGTGTAAAATAATAAACCAAATGCGCTTGAAAATCTACTGGCTATTTGTTCCATGTTTCAAGTTAGATCTTATTTTCCTCAGAAAATTAAAAATTAAGTCTTAGATAATATGAAATCTTTAATTTTATAAAATAATGAAAGTAAAGTAAATAAATGCTAGTAATAAAAATTGAAGTTCTGTTCTTTGTTTCCTCCTCCTGTTCACTTACTGTTTTCACTCTTAGGGAGTTTTTGGTGTTGTTGATTGCTATACAACAAGATGAAAATTTCAGTAGTTGTACAGAAGCATGAGGATCTACCCACAGGTATTATTGCTCAATTTGATGTCCCAAAATCAAGCTGGGGTCCCCACAGAGCCAGGCAAGTGGAAAAGTGCGAGGCACTTCAACGCTCTACAAAAATATATATAAGCGTTCTACAAAAATATATTGACCACATAGTGTTTTCGAGCTTAGGGACCAGTCTTGCAGCATAATTTCTTTTATGTGGTTTCTATCCAGTTGATAGGGAGCGTGAGCAAATAAAAACTTCTGCTTCTATATTTTGGCTTTGTCCAAGTCAGGTATTAATATGGTTTATATACCACTATAGTGTTCTGTACCACAAGTTCTTCTGTGGTTCAAGTACGGCCACAAACAATTCCTTTTGTATTTTGTTTCCACCTAGTGTGTATTCACAAAAATATATTTTTCTATTGTATGTTAATAGAAATTTGTAAATTTTATTAATATTAATAAAAATATATGAATGCTGAATGTGATAATATTGCATTACATTTTTAGTTTGTAGCATATATCTATTTGAGGTTTGATGGACTGCATAAACAATGATATACATTCCTATTTGAGTTGGACTTTACTTTGTGGACTGAAACCATCAACTTAAAATTGTTTTATACTGAATTTATAATTTGCTTGATATATTACTATACAATTTCATGTACCAAAAATAACTCATTAACATGTTACTATTTTCATATATATGATTATTTGAGATGAAATATTTTTGTGTGTAATATTTCCAATTAATTGATGTACATAATCTATTCATTTACATGTAACTTTGTATTTTTCTACTTAATTATAATTGTATTTGTTTGGTAAAGATGAGGGGATTCTTAGATAGCATTCCTTTAAATATTAATTTTGATTAATATTAATTATAAAATTTAATATGTTTTTGGACTCTCGATAAGGTACGGTTGTGTGTTGAGGGCCAACGCACATCCGCGTCTTGCGGAGGGGAGAATGACAGATTTTAACTTTTGGTCCAATAGTACCTAAATAATAACTTAACTTTCTATTCTATCTCATTCTAATACAAAAGTAAGAGTTCTTCATTCTTATTTCCTGATCACATACAAAAAGTATCCTATTTATTACATCGCGCTCTTGAAAGGATTAATTCTAGCCCCAAACTTCAATTATAAATCCTGCCGAAAACAATCCCTTTTTAATTCCTATCTATTACATGTCCCCTGAATCCCTTATTCGCGTGCTTCTGACGTTTGATAAGAATTTTCCC
The DNA here is from genome assembly GCA_019974015.1 of Nephila pilipes. NCBI lineage: Eukaryota > Metazoa > Arthropoda > Arachnida > Araneae > Nephilidae > Nephila > Nephila pilipes. The sequence continues at coordinate 323,725 of BMAW01043817.1, read as the reverse complement.
TAGTATATAACCAAACACAACGAAAAACGCTCTCTTTTCATAAAACTCTTCTGCTATTCTCCTTGCCTTAATGATGTAACTGCCTAGTGAAGTGGATTATATTATATATATACGCGACTTTGGAAAAGGTGAAAGAAGATTCAATGCGCCTCTGGGCTGTTGTTTGATGTTACGTGTTTTGCGTTACAAGGTCGACGGGGATGATGTTTGCGTTTTGTATAATAATATATGTATGTATGATGTAATTATGCGTAACAATAATAACCCAGCCAATATATGTATATATATATGTATAACAATAGCCAACCAACCCTTGTATGTGATTGTATATTATGCATATGTAGCCATGTAATAACTGTAGCCAATATATCAATAACTTTCTTTCATGTATGGAGTATGTAATTGTGCGTAATAATAATAACAATAATAATATGTATATGTATGAATTATATATGTTATGCATGTAGCATGTATGTGTAGCCATGTAATAATAATAGCCAATAGCCAATAATGATTATGTATGTTATACATGTAATAATATAACATATATTATGTATGATTGTATGTTATGCACGTATGTATGTGTATGTATGTAATAATAATATGTAATAATAATAACATGTATTATATGTATATGTAATAATAATAATAATAACTGTGTATATATGTATGTGGGTATATATTGAAAAGTAATAATATTAATAGCGGGTACCAATGTATTACATGGCAATAACCAACAATATGTATAATGTGTGTTAGCATGGAGAGACTTTGTTCATGTTTCTAAACACTTATTTTCCGTTTATATAAATATACTAGTGTTTAACCATTTTAGCAAGAATTTACTACGAACTGAACTTCGTTGTCGGACTTTCTTAGTGAGCATCATTATCGTGAGAACGCAGCATCGATGATAAAATTACAATCGCTTCTCCAGTCAATTTATTACTTTTATGCTTCCACAACAAAACCTTTGTTGTCTCGAAAACAAAGTTACCACCAACTTCTTTCAAGTAGTTTATCAGATTTCTACTTCTTTTTGGTCTCCAGTTTGTTATGAACAAGAGAATAGAAAAGAAACAAGTGAAGTCTTTTTGTTGCTAAAGATTTATCGTTCTTGGTACTGTCTTCGGACATCGATAGGATTAAGTTTGGAAACTTTTTGTTATTGTTTTTGATGTGAAATTTTGGAATAGTAAGGAATATATAGGGCTGTAATAAAATAATGTTTCGAAACTACAGAAAGTAATTTTTATTACATGAATCAGTAAGGAATCTCTATTTAATTTCCAGTACAAAAATAACATCTTTTCGAGGATTAATATATATGGCTCAATCACGGTCAGAAAGTATTTCTTAATAATATAACTATTCCCAGCATTTCTTTTTACATTTCTTTTTCACTCGACGTACATTTGATAGTGGGTCAAATATATATTATAATGTAGTTTTATAATCATGCGATAGTTTACTTTATCTATAAGGATTAATACAGAGGACTTACATGATGTAAAATTGTCATTCAAAGACAAATTTCGAATATCCTATGTAAATCTTTTGTAGTAACAAACTGATTTATAATAAATTGATCAGTGTCTTAGATCAGAAATTAATCATAACTTTCTCAATAATTTCTTCATTCCATATTGAAGTATTTATTCTAGAAACAAAATAGACGTTTGAAGTATGTACTTGCCCATTGATGAAATGTCTACTGATAAAACAGGACTTTCATCAAAGGGTTCATACTCTTCTTTATCATCGAACGCGACTCCTCAAAATATTTGTAAATGCTACAAAATAGTAAAGTCAATATATGTGATTAATGTTTTTAGCTCAACGACGAATGAGGAGACGATGGTCAGCTGTTATTTCAATAACCTTTTACTGCTTATGCACACATTTGGCCATTTAGGGCACAACTTTAACGATAATGTTTATTTCCTCCCCTTCCTTTTGTTTTGAACATGAAGAGACTGATCATAAGGCAAGGGTGATTCAAGCTATTTTAATATTATCATTCTTTTCCTTAGATTGTTAATACGCAATAAAATAAATAGTCAAATAATCCAACACTTTATAAATTAGAATTTAAATATTTACATCCATTTAAATTTTTAAACTTGATATCAATAAAATATTTTATTGCAGTACATGTTTGAAAAATATATCATTCATAAATTTTAATACGTAAAATCAATTTACCTAATTAAACAGAATGTTATTAAATGTAATACCAATTAATGCACTTTCCTCATAGAATAATTGATATATGACTGAGATACATTTCATTAAAAATAAAATATTTAAAGAACAAAAATATTTAATTCATAGAGAGATAATAAACTTAATACATTTCACATACTATGTAAATAAAATTTTTAATTACGTTGGAAGAATTATTTATATTTTTCCTAATCAGAAGAATAAAAATCATTTCACCAAATGAAGAAAGAAACTTTAATTCAAGAAAATATATATTTTGCTGTATACCGATATTAGTTTTAAAAAAATTCGAAGCTGTTTGTGCGAAATAAAATTCACTATTTTTTTTCCTTAAGCAAATGGCAAATCCCTTTTGTTTTAAGTTTTATCCGTTTTTAAGTATCAGAGGGATTTCAAAAAGTTTTCAGAAATAAATCTTACATATTCAAGAGTTTTTCTTGGAACTCTTTAATTCTGAAAAAGAATATATGTTTTTGAATTAAGACTGAAAAGAAAGATAAATTTGTTTTTCATATCTTTTTTTTCTTACATTAAATAACAAACATATGAAAAAGAAACCAGTTTTAAAGAGAGCTGCAAAAATTTTTCTTCGGACCGTGTCATTATCTGGGGCATTTTAATTGTTAATGAGAAGCAAATTAAAACATGAGATCGAACATAAGTGATTTGTTCGTGTTAAATTAATGTGTGTGAAGATGATCTCTGAATATATCTTCAAATTTACTACTTCAATTAAAATTAAATTTTATGTGTTTATTTCCAAATGTTTCAATTATAAGTCTAAGAAAAAATTAACTAATTTTATAAATTGGTTTCAATGTACTTTTAGTGAAGTCCCTGAAGTATATTTCTTTTCAAAAACAAGGCATCGTGATTCAGTAAAATATAAAACTATATAAATCGAAATAGAGGCGTTCTCTTATGCCACATATTCGATCTAAACTTAAAGTTCTTACTAACTCCTTATATTAGGGTGGGTATCCATGAAAATAATGAGAGCAATAATTCATTTTTGCATGTTTTGGATATTTGCATATAATATTGTATGTGTCGTATACTTTTAACTTAATTATTATGATTACGTTTTCTACACAAGTCTCAAGTACTATGCGAGGCATCTATACACGAGGGGGTTCATAACATTTTAATTACTATTAAAAAAAAACAAGATATTTGACTAAAATATTTCTTCCGCTAATTAGTCGTTACGTACTGATATAAATTGGCACTATTTATGTTAATTCGTTGGTTTCAGGACCCTATAGATAGAAAAACTTCACTGTATCACAAATTATAATATTTATCACGTGGTGTGTAATTTAATTTTTGAGCCAAAAGTAATCACCAATAGAAACTTTTAATTTTCGTTTTTGTTCTTAATACTTTAGTACATTGAACCTATAATAACTGCCGGGTGTGTGATGCCTTTGCTTTGTTTAGTTGATCAGAAAAACCAGAATATTTGTAACTAACAACTTTGAATTTCTTAACACTTTTGCCATATATCTATCTTTGAGATCATTTCCATCTATATTTCTCTCATGAATTCTATTACCAATGGATGTTGCCCTATTATATTGTGAAATACCTTTTCTATGATGAGAGAAATAGAATGGCATGCATGGTTTGCATGAAATAATCTCATTCACATGTATATATAAATATATAATATGATTATTAATTGCTATACCAGAATGGATTGAGCAAACGTCAAAGTCACGTGAAAGGAAAGAAAAAGTTGTGTAAGCAAATGACAGTATTTCAACTTGCACATTTAGACAGGCAGAGGAGGGATAAACACGACATGAAGCAATGGAATAAAAAGACACATTGTGCGATAAGATTTCTCAATGTAAGACCGGGTTTTCTCAGAATATCATGCTATGTTACAGATAGGAAAATATGCTTACCAGCAAGTAAATAGAAGATTGATAGTGGCTTGATCATTTGCCTATTGAGTGTGGATTCATGTACCGTATTTTGCCCGTCACATTAGTCGAAAATCCATCTACTGTCCTGCGAGTATGGAATGAATGGGATTGAGGTCATACTGAACAGCACGTAATCTTCATGCCTCTCGGCCCAACGTCGAGAAGGACAGACATATTGTGAGTTGGCTGCTGCTGAAGCGTACAACCACATCACGAAACATTAGTCAGGAAGCTGGACATGCCCAGGAAGTACTTGTGTGTCGTTCGTACGGTGTGACGATATTTGCAGATACTGCGACTCAGGTACACCAGAACAACAAAGTTGGATGCAGGAGTGGCACGGTGTCTTTTAGACGAGTCCCGGTTCTGTGTTGCTGTATTCCTGATGACCATATACGTGTCTAGAGGCTCCCGAGGAAACATCTACGTCTTCTGCATTACCTACAATATCGAGGGGTTTTACCGGGTGTGATGGTGTGGTCCCTGTGTGGGTACACAACTTACGCTAACTACGTTTCAAATTGCCGTTGGGATCAGCAGCTTGGTTGAAATCGGTACATTTTGACATACTTCACAGTTGTTGTTCCCCCATTTTGAGGCTTACCAAACACCATCTTCAATAAGATAATGCAAGATGACATGCTACACGTTTGTTATCTGTTCTGACCTTTTCGATACACACGCAGGGTATTCATTTGCACTGCTTGCACCCTGCACAGTTTTAAGATTTGTCACCTATTAAGCATCTGGTCGCTAGTTTGTAGAGACTGGTCTACCACCTCTCACCAGCTAATTCGATTGATGAAGTGGAGCATAGATTTGAAGCAGTATGGAATGGTTTCCCATTTCTGTCATCCAATACCAGTTTCACTCCTGCCTATCGGGGTAAGGGTCAATTTATCCGCCGCGTGGCAGCTCAATTTCTATTAATTTCACCCATGTAAACCTCAAACTGCTTGAAAACTTAATCATTTGTCATCATGATATACAGTTTAGGTACAATAATGATTTTTGTATTTCAACTAGGTATTTACAATTTTAATGGACAGCAGTGTATATATACATTTTTATGCTTCTCTTTGTATCCATCAATTAACTTTTCATTTTTCAATTTAAAGTCAATAAATCCATGTATGTGAAAATATGATTAAAGATAAAATGTTTCACAATTTTGACCATCCTATATTAAAATGTAATGAAAATACATTAATATAAACTTCATCAACTACATCTAAGATATTCAGCCGGTTTTTATTTTAAATTAGACGTTTTTAACTGAAGTTCAACGCAGCAATTATTTGATATGATTGTTGGTCGGCTGCAAACAATATTTCTACTTCAACAAAGAATTATTTGTAGAGCGTAATTATTCACTGTACTGATTCTGCACAAGAATGAGGACACCTCATTCCTTTGATTTTTCATGAGTATCAATAAATTCAATTAAAAAGTAGATTTGTCATTCATTTATAAAGTCTGTCTCTCTTTTTATTTTAATAGCCCCATTTCCACAGCAATTGTACTCATTTCCTCACCATTTGATTCCAATAACTCCATTTTCTCAACCATTATTTCAGTCGAAGTAGTAAATACAAAATTTTAAATCTATCTTAAAAACATTATATATATAAATAATGTGCAAAATATTAGCTGATTTACAAATTTTCAAACCTATTTTGAAATTTTGCTTTCCATTCAAATTATAACTTTCTTTGTATTCTTCTAACATGCTTTTTGAATATTAATATTTGCTTTTAATCATTTACAAGGTAAGATTATGAAACAAAAATTCCAATATTTCCTTTCAAAACAAAACATATTATGAGACAAATCAATAGTTTTCTTTCTTTTCCTTATGTAAATCCTCAAATCATGTATATAGGAGTGTTAAAGTCACATAGCCATGTTTAAATTTCTAATTCTATGGTCTTGTTCCATCAGTTTCAGAACATAATTTATTTCCACAAACGGTTGGTTTCAAAAGCATGATGACAGTCAACTTATATCATGGGGTTACATCACTCTGTAATTCATCTGTTTCGTCATTCACTCGCAAATATTATTTTTAATTCTATTTGCTAATATTCAAATTTACAATCTTTGAAAGACAAAATTCTCATATTTTGTTTGATGTACTTCTCTTCAAGATTATCATTGTTGAATTTGCCGCCTTAGCAGTAGTACAGAGGAAAAATGTTGAAGTTCAGGACTGTTTCAAGATCGATAAACAGTTGATATCTATGGTTTCAGAGGTAGCTTCATCGGTAGCGTAGTCACAATTTTATCCTTTGCACTCACAACTAAGCAAGTTATATCACCAGCATATTAGATCCGTATCAAGAATATCTAACGATAGGATTGTAATATTTCTTCCTAGATATTTTGCATTTGCAGATACATAAACAATATCAATTTATTAGAAACACTCTGAATATATTTCAAGTAAATTAAATGTTTCTGTAGTGTTTCATATCACACCTGAAATTATTTTAGTCTTTTTCACATATTGCAGAATACAACTTTTGGTTGCTTAGCTTGCTACAAAAATTATGTTATATCATCCCATAGGTTCATAATATCAGGACCTAGAAACATTAACAAACTGAACAAAATATTCTATTAATTAATTTTTATTCTTCCCTAGAATATTGGCTTTTGAAAAACTTTCCAAGTTTTCGAACTATTTTCGTTAGCTTGCTCATAATCATTACTAAAGAGATGTGTCCATATTTGCTCGGATTGTAGAATATAAGTTTCCCTTTTACAATATGAATTTAGTCAGCAATGGCAAA
>BMAW01043817.1:264997-313083 GCA_019974015.1 Nephila pilipes | reverse complement strand
TTTGTATTTTGGAAGTTTTAAGTTTGTGTGCATTTCTTTGTATTACTATTTGTAACATTAACACACGGAGAGTGTTATATTTAGAAAATCAAGATTTTCCCATTAAGTTTCTTAGATTTTTTTTTTTTTTTTTTTTTTGATTTTTTTTATTGTATATATTTTAGTTTTGGAATTTAGCATTTGGTTTTAAAGATTTTTTCGCTTATTGTCTGCTTTTCTTTGGATTTAAATTTTTGGATTTTTTTTAAATTATGCTCTTAGTGTCTTAACCACTTTTAATAACACATTTTGTTGATGAGGTAGGTAATGCCTTTAATTCTAGAAAAACCCAGCTTAATAGTCTAAAACTTGTTATACCTAAAAATAAATTTTTTTCTTTTTTTAATTTTCATGAAAGTCTCAACATTTCCTATATTCTTCCAAAATTGTTTCAAATGTTGTATTATCTTGTTTTTTCTACTCTTCTTATTTATAATTATATATATATATATATATATATATATATATATATATTCGATATTTTTATTTATGTAATTTAATAATTTTTATAACGTTACTATGTATAGATATATATATATGATGTCATATTTCTTCTAGCAATTAAAATTAAAGAAGAGAAACCTTCCTTATTTTTTTATCTATGTTATTAAAATTATCGTAAACTAATAGTATTATTCTGAATAGTTAGACATTTATTTGAAATTTTAAAGAAAATAAAAATTATAAAAACATTTTTGACAAAATTGATAACTTTTACTTTATGATTCAGGAGGTACTTTTTGGAGTACTTACTTATTTGGAGTATGTACTTATTCATGGGAATATAAGTATTTTCAGAAACATTATTCAAAGTATGTTTTACATAACATAAACTTGTTATTAATTTATCATATATTTATAAAAATGTCGACATATTTCACAAAATTTACCTTTACTCTAAATATTCTTTGAATATTATAAAAAATTATTTAAAAACAATAATTGTAAAGTAGAACAAATTTTTGTCATTGATTTGTAAATAGAATGTTTTTATAATGTAAATATATTTTTTTCTTTTTGTACTTTCGATTTTTAGTTGCTTAATTTTTTATTTCAATTTATATATATTATTTTTGGCTCAGAATAGAACAGAATTTAGTAGGTTTATTTCATTTAGTATTCACTTGCTTTGATAAGGACATTGTATTTCTTTTCCTATTCATATGAGAAGACACTAGTTCTGACATATCAGTTTATTATTCTGCTTGTGTTGTGTTATTTGTGAATTTTAGTAAGTTTCTCTCTTAATCTTTTAAAATCTTTTCTGTATCTAACTTAATAAGTTTACATTATGTTTATGATACATATCTATGATCTATTTCTATTTTTACATGTATATTTTTCTTAAGTATTTCATATTCTGTTTCAATTTTGAGTTTACAGTCATTTTGATTTGGTTAATCAATCTAAAAATACTTAAAATATTAATTATTACATAAAAATTTATGTTCAAATAACTATGATTCAATGAAAGATTTCGAATGTTTTTCTGGAGCCTTTAGTTTCAAATGATCCAAGTTTCATAGTATAAAAAAAGAAAAAAATGACTGTTTTCTTTAACCATATTTTAGAGCCCTACAAATGTTTTTAGATATTGCCTCAAAGTTCACAAGTTTCATTGGTCCCGAAGTCCGACATTCATCTCCATATCGAAAATTATGGGTTACCATAGACAGTAAAGTTAAAAATTTATGTAAAAGTTCTAATGAGGTGGGGTTTCTTTTTTTCATTTTTAATTAAAATTTCTAACATTTCCGGAATATTCTTTGCATTTCCAAAGCAGTATTTTGCAATATTCCATTGTGATATATAAAAGCATGTATTCTTGGTCTGAAAAAGTTTTCAAACAAGTCTAGTTGTCACAGTTTGTTAATACACTACATTTTTCTGATATGTATTGAGTCCTCAATTCACCTAGCTCCAACATCTGCGCTACAGTTTGTGGGATGCGTGGGGAGCAAGGACTGATACATCCCGAAACAGCTCACTACACTATAAGGAAGTGATAGGCTGTAAAATAATCCACCTGAGTTCGTGCACTATACTGCACCTAAGAGATGGCCAAAAAAATTGGTCTCGAAAGTTTACACCAAGCCTTTACTTCAGACACCGCTTAACCAATAAATCAGAAATTTCTCTTTGTCTCGCGGAGATCATGGCTAAGTCACAAACATTTGTCTAAGGAATATGACAGAGCCACTAAATATAATAAATGAGACAAAAAAAATTCCCTGACAAACATGTATTAGTTTTTCTTAATGGAACAACAAGAGTGTGGTTTGAAAATACTCTTTCTGACATCTCTGGGATCAATTTAAATCGAAACTTATCAAAGCATTCGGTGTAAGAATAGAAAGTCATGGCCGAGATAGCCCAGTTTTCATGGCTTAGGATTTGTAGCCTACAGTTTTCGTTCAGTCGCGGGTTCCATCCTTGGCCCCTAAAGACCCGCCATGTAGCCGGGGCTGATGCAAGTTAAATCTATAGGGGCCTAAAGTCCTCCTGTTGACGTAGTGTGGAAGGTAAGAGGGGGGTGCCAGCTCAGGTCAATTGACCGTGGTTCAAAATTACGAGGTCCGTCACCTATAGTCCTCGTGTTGCTTCTAGTGCGACGTTCATAAAAACTAAACTAAACAAAAAAAGGACAATAGAAAATCATGGAAGAGAGCCGAAGACGGGCTTAAAGAGGGGGGCCTAATGCATGGAGAAATCACGCAATAGCACACCCAATGTGTGCTGCAAATCTAATATAAAATGATAAATGGTAGAATATAAAAATATATCCTACTTCATGAAAGATATTGCTTAAGAGTTTTACCAAGTTCTCTTTATTAAAAACTCTCGAGAAAACAAAAGAATTTGAGAAAAGGTGAAAGTATACCTAAGAAATGAAAAAGAGGCGTGAGAAAAAAAAAGAAATTCAATCATCTACCTGACGTCCTCATGATATCGTCTATAACCGATCTAGCCACCATAATTCAGTGAATTGACCTAGAAGAGCTACAACATGGAATAGCACCAAACACCGAAAAACCAGGAGCACAACAACAGTCGATCGAAACAATTTTCTGAGGAAAGGTGTAAGATCTAATCATCACTCACGTCAGCTAAATAGAAGTAAACTGAAGTTCATGTTCCAACAAATTTACTCCACACTTGAGAAAAGGCAAAAGATTTTGCTGAACCTGAGCCTACGGAAAATAACTTTTGGTGAGCTACAGACAACAAACATGTCTATTTCCATTTTAGCAGACTAAGATAAAGCGTTCTTTATTGTCCAGAACACTGAATCATCTTTGGAGCATAGCAAATCAACAGACGAAACACCACTGAACCAAAAATCAATATGAGGAACCCAGCCGACTGCAGCTGAACAGCCATCAGAAACACCTCAATGTGCCCATCACGGGTGCTCAAACACGCAACTTCAGATTGCCGTTTCCATATCGACTTTCCAGTTCTTTTCCCAGCTAATTCTATGAGTAAATTTAGGAGTCACGACCTTCCTAAAAAGTGCAGCCGGGGAAGGAAAAATTCCTTCTCTTGTTACAAAGATATCCGTAAATCACCTTGAGGTTATTACGGACAAACACATGGTCAGTGCTCTAGTAGACTTCGGAGCATCTTCCTCCATCAATTCCGTACCATAACGATACCTTCTTGGAAAATCCAAACTTCTGGGCAAAAACAGATTTCTTAAAAGTTCTCGATAGAAATTACATCCAGCCTTAAGGAAATAGCGCACTTTGTATTGAGAACAAAAGTCAATACAGCCATTTGAATTTCAAGTATTATTAAACGTTTGGGAACATTAAATAATAAGACTGACCTGCTACAAAAGAAGTAAGCATGCGGGAAACAGCTACTTATAACTATTTTTATTGAAAGATTCGTATGGCAATGGCTGTTTATAGTATGCACGTGTTTTTGAGTGGCTTAAGAGTTTTCAAGGAGATCAAGAATACATTGAATATGATTCACAGCCGGGTCGAATTTTCACCTCAAAAACGTATATTAATATAAAGAAATAAGTAATCTGGTTCAATGGGACCGTCGGTAAAGTATTTATAAGGTTGATGAGACTGCAGGAATCGACAAAGAATCCGTAAGGCAAATTTTATATAACAATTTTAAAATGCCAAAAGTGTTTGTGAAAATGGTGCCTAAATTTCTCACGTTTGAACAAGAACCTCGAAAATGATAATACTGACAATTTTAAGACCATTAAAACAGTGTAATGTGTGTCGAATAGTAGTTTTTTACATTTCATCCTGAAAAGAAATGTCAATCCAAGCACAGGAAGAGCCCCTTTTCCCCGGGAACCAAGAAAGGTTCATTGAGCAAATCAAAATTCAAGGCAGTGATGATAATGTTTTCGATATTCCCACATATAAAGGATTATATACCTTCACCAGATTCCTGAAGGTAAAATTATTTATTCACATTATTACCTTTACGTTCTTGTAGAACTCGGTGAAATAATAAGGAAAAAATAACCAGAATTGTGGGAGGACAAGTCATTCCGCATTGTCTGTCAAAAGATTTCTAACTAAGTACAGACCCACAGTGTTAGACCATCCATTTTATTCGCCAGATCTTGCGCCATGAGACTTCTATTTATTTCCTAAGGTGAAATGTGCATTATTAGAATCAAGATTTAAATCCGTTGATGCATTGAAAGACCAACATCCATGCGTCCTGATTAAGCTAACAGAATACTTTTGGCTCTGTTTCAAACATTTAAAGATTCAAATGGAGGATTGGCTTATATATATATAATTGGGGAGTTATAATTAAACTGGCCCTATTCAGATCTCTCTAGAAACCATTTTATTCATTGTACTTTCAGGAACCTTGGTATATAAGTAATATGGACCATAGGGAAACGATTTCTGCACTAAACATTATTCAAATTCCAACCACCAGGGAGAATTGTGGCACCTAAAGAAGGACAAAAATATCTATCAGAATCATTACAATTTATTCAAGTACAGAATGTACTCAACATATGCTCCATTTACACAATTACATGTTGACAGAGCATTATAACGTGTTCCGTGCTAGCGTGAGGAAACTCTCAAGGTATTCCAGCAAATTGGCGTATATAATTCTGGCTTTAAACTAAGATAGAGTCCTTATTCCTCCACCGTAAACACGGTCTCACAGGAATCCCCACATCCAGAAAACACAGGGATTTAATTTGGGTAAACGAGGAATCCAAGAATCTGGAAAAGTTCTGGATATTATACGTTCCTCGCCAAAGTTAGCTCGAAGCAGTTCTTTACCTTGGCCTCATGTGTGGGGAGTTGTTCCATCTTGCATGAAGACAGGGGTCTGCAAATATTGCCTTTCCAGTAAAACAATAATAACCATTTGCCGAAAGAGTTCACTGTAGGGTGCACTCGTGACTGAGCACGTTTTAGGACTTAAGGAGGGAGAGTTTTAAAGAAAAACGTTCTGAGGATAAAATTAAAAAAATCACACCATGCAGTCACGTAATCCGAATACAGTAGTTGTTGGTGCAAGACATTAGGAAGTGAAGCACCCCACATGTGGCAATTTTGATTATTTACAGTTCTACATAAAAAAAGGGCGACTCTTTCAACAACATCAGTAGCGAATTCTTCGAACAGACCATATTTTATTTTCAACCGTTTACCGACTTTTTCCTGGCAATACATCCCACAGTCTTCAAAATTCATAATCATTTTCTTTAATCCCTTTTTAGACATGGGATCTTTTCTTAATCCCTTTGAACGAACATATTCATGCAATGCATCTAAGCTATCGCAGCCATTCTGATAAAATAATTTTACGAATAAAGCTCTATCTTTCTTCTGTAAGGTTACCATTAAAAATGACAAAGCACACAGAATGATTTTCTGGCACCAGCTGCTAGATATTTTATATGTTTGCCAAATTTACGTAAGGAATTTCTGAAAAATGCTATCAGAGTGGTCAAAATTTGAACTATTTTTAGTGAAATGTTTTTCCCATGGTCCATATAAAATATAAAACCAAGTTTCATCAAAATACGATAGGCAGAACGGGTTCTACAGGGTTTAAATTTGGTCACTTTAATTATAATCACTTTGTATATATATATATATATATATATATATATATATATATATATATATGGGGGGTAGTAAAATAAAATGTGATAAAAAATAAAATTCTTTCGGTCAATAGTAATCAATTTAGTAAATATATCATAAGGCATCGAAACATCAAAAATGAGTTTTTAATAAACATAATGACTCACTAAATAGCTGTATAAGTCTCAGTTACTCGTAATCGAGATCACGATACATTTCGTATCTCGACAATCTCCGCCTATTTTGAAAATGATTCACGGGAAGCAACACAATTTTTTGAATTTTGCTTGATTTCGGTGCATAATGGTGAATACAGTTCTTATCATCGGTGACAACTGGGCGCAAACTGACGTTCGAAGACTCGAAGGGACAGCAAGAAATTTTTATTTGGTAGCAAATGACTACCAAATCAAAACTAACTGAAAATCAATGTCAAGTTTGTTTCGGCTCCACTTAGCAAATGGCAGCACCCAATTGTAACACCAATTTACTTTAATAATTTCATCTGTCTTCAAATACTTCCAGAGCCATTCTAGTAACACATACAAGAGGTGTTCAAAAGAAAAGGTACGGAACGTCGTAACGGCGTAACCGTTAACATATTTGCTTTGCCACTATGGGAGAACGTAGAGAGACATCTAAGGATAAGAATTTCCAAGTGACGTGGGAGTGCGTATGAGGATAAGATGGCGTTCACAATGCAAAATTCGAAGATTGAATAACAGTGAGTATTTCTGACAGCGGAAGGTTTTAAACCAGCCAATATTCATCAACGAACGGTGATCATATAAGGGGGAGACGGCGTATGTCAGTGGTAGATGATACGAGACCAGGCCAGGCAAACACAGTCATCAATGGAAGTGATCTGTGTGTCACATTGCGAATTGAATTAGTCACATTCAGGTGGATGTCAGCGTTGGAACAGTGTGGAAAATTGTTCACGACAGATTTTTTATCGGAAGGTTTGAGCACATTGGATTCTGAAGCAGCTCACCGACCAGCAAAAGGAACTGCGCATAGGGCTAAGTACTTCAACATTTGTTTCCGTATCATGAAGACTCATTTTTCCTAGAGAGGATCGTCACATGTAATGAGAGCTGGTGCACCACTACTAGCCAGAGACAAAACAGGACAGCATGCAATAGAAGCACCTCTCCTAAAAGTTCTAATTCGAGACGTCAGCTGGCAAGATGTTGCTCACCATCCTTTTGGAGATTCAAGGTCCTTTACTACTAGAATTCCTTGCACACAGAAGAGCCATTAACTCAATGTGTTTTGTGAGACACTCCGAAGCCTACGCAGGTTCATCAAGTACAAAAATCAGGGCTGATCACGGAGGGTGTGGTTCTGCTCCATGATCTACACGTCTCCAGGGTCCCGCACGAGGAACTGGCCAAGTTCAAGTGGGAACAGCTTGCTCATTCGCCCTACAGACCAGATATGTAGCCTTGCGATTTCCGTGTGTTTGGACCCCAGTAAAAAAATTGGAAAGGAAGTGTTTCAACTCCGATGACGTAATCAAGGACACTCTGAAGGACTGAGTTTCATCAAGGACACAGGAATTTTAGGAATAAGGAATCCTTCGGTTCATTAATCAATGGAATCATTGTGTTCCTGCCTATGGTGTATACTTTGAATAAAGTCTTCATTTATACCCACAGTGTCGTTTCGTACCTTTTCATTTGAACACCCCTTGTACATGAGAATGGTTCAAAAGTGTGTTCACATTGTTTTAAAGATAAATGTTACTATAAATCAAGTTGTTGTTATCATTATGTACTGTTAACTGTTAAACAGTGCAAAAATTTACTTTAATTCCTAAGTCCATTTTGATTGCTATTACAATGAATTTTTGTTATTTTGCTTCAAGTAATGTCGTCGATGAGATCAAATTCATCCCTATAAATCATGAACCAAGAAATGATCAAAATAATGGGTTGTTTCCAGTGAATATACTTCAAAGAAGAAGACAGTTTCATTGGCAGGAAAAGGAAAATTGCTCAAATGAAAAAGAAAAAATGAACAGCAGTGAGTTACCCATTTATTATTTCTAAGTCTGGTACTTTTTGAACTGTGCTCGTATATATCTACTTTCGAGAGGAAAAAATTGGGGGAGAAACTATTTTTTTATTAACTCTTTAAAATGATACAGTCATTTTATGATATTTAAAGCTCGTATTCTAATATTTTAATAATCACAAATATGATAAATAATCATTTTTATTTTTAAAATGTCTCCAAGACCTAAATTTATCATTATACTCCAGAAACTAAGAAACAATAGGCTGTTTAAGGTGAATCTACTTCAAAGAAGAAGACGTTTTCATTGGTCTGAGAATATCAGAAAATGGGAAAACGCTGAAAGGATAATACTGCAATAAGTTACCTATTTATTATTTCTGAGACGAGTACTTTCTAAACTGCCATCGTATATATCTAATTTAAGCGGGGGAAAATTAATGATTGCAGCCAGTTCATTGTTAAAGATCTGCAATGATACCCTAAATTATATAATGATTCTTAATTTTAATATATTAATATTCTATTATTCACACATATGATAAATAGTTATTTTCATTTTTAAAATGCGATCAAGTCTTTCAGAATTTCCGAAGAGTATTTAATAACTTCTAAGCTTTAGGAATATAATGAGTTCAATGTATCAAAAATAATGAAAATATATCTATATTAGTTAATGTAAAATATTTTCCTTAATTGCACTAATTGTTTTTGTGTACAATTTGTAATACTTAAAAAGCCTCTAGCGCATAACCCGCAACCCTCTAATACAATTAAAATGCAACTAATCAACTGTACTTCGATTAACGGAAGTAAAAAATAGAGGGAAGATATAAGTTCCAAAATTTTTGAAATCATTCGAAAGGTTAAGTGAATAAATACTCTATATTTTAGTAAATGTCTCTTATTTTGTTAATTTAGAAAATATGGTCTTCTTTAACGACTGGCATTCAAAATTACCTACATAATAATTTCCAAGCAATCGTGAATAATTATGGTCATCTTTTTATGACTGAAAATACGTAATTGGATTAAATTGAGTGAAAAGGAAAAATACTGTTAAAGAGGACAGATCATTTATTTGTCCTTTATTTAAAATGCAATGATAAAATAATGTTTGCCGTGTGGTATGAGATAATGAAATAATATAAAGTTGTCTTTGAAAATTTTAAAACGAAAAGTCTTTTGACGAAATTTGTTAAGAATTCTATGGCTACAAATAAACTCCGTCCTTGATTACATTTTACACGCTTTAACTTTAGTATTCCACAGACATTATTAACGATAAAATCTAATAATAAATTTCACAAATATATAATTGCTCTTTATTTAGAAACTTAAGTAGTTATACTTCTATAATAGGATAAATTAAAAAAAGAAATGCATGAACATTATTTTTAAATCAAATATTATTGCATTCCATGTACTAAATAGTTTTTGATTATATAAAATATTGTTAAGTAGCTGGAGTAGCAAAATTCATCATATACTGGATTCAGATGCATATATATATATATATATATATATACTTACCAAAATCTCAATAGAAAGGGTGTACAGCGAAAATAGTCTGAAATGGAAAAATAATAGAAAATGACACTTTATTCACAAACATTCAGCACAAGAGGAATACAGATAAAACTTGAACAGATTAATAGTACAATAAGTAAACATAAGTTAATGAGACACAACAGAAATAAAGACACTACTTGCACAGATCAGAAACACAAACACAAATCAGCTCTTTTAATAACAGTCACACAGCACTTTCATTAATGTTCAAGTCCCAAGCTTACTAGTTCTCAGAATGGAAAAATCTCCAAAGAAATACTTTGTTGAGCTCTATAAAAGTATTTTATAATTATAAATGCCCTTCATAAAAGTAACAATGCAGAGAAACGTCATCAGCTCGTAATATCAGCAGGTTCATTACTGTGGAGATTCAACAACATTCCTACTCTCCATTAGCGCCATCTAGCATTTATTTTTTAAAAAGCGCCAATGCCTGGAAAGACTGGCCAGATCGGTGAAGAAATACAAAATCTGATGTTTGGACCCTTTACGTAATCAATGACAGATAGCCTTCCCTTTTATATCGACCTCGACTGAAAGCAATACTTGTTTATTTATATTCCTTTATTAAAAACTTTCATCATATTGTCTGACGGTATAAACAGTTCAACAAAGAATATGATGGAGAATGTTGCTTTAGTCACAAATATTCAGGAAAAGACGAATCATATGTAGCAAAGACTTTGTAGATTAGCAGCACAACTAGAAAAACCTCATTTATTCTGATTAGCGAAACGAACGAAACAACAGGAACAAAAACAGCTCTTATTCAAATTATCAACATAACCAGATAGCAAATCAGTAGTAATAACAATAACAACTCTTTCAATAAATTTCAGCTAACCAATCCGCTGAGGACAAATTATAAAATAACACTTTGCATTTTTAAATATGACCCCATCAGATCCAAATAGATTCTCAGAGGCTCCGCGTATTTATAGCTATTCTAGCCTGATGTGAAGTCACATGGAAAATTCAGGATGATTACATAACTCCTCTCCTAATAGAGGTATCGAGAAATTCAAGCATTGCCAATAATCGTCGTTTTGTAGATTTGTAGACTTCAAAGGTTTGGTGCCAAGATCAGGGATTCATTGTTTAATGTCATTGTTTAAGAACTCCTTAATATTGATGAAACCTATATAAATGTCTCTTTTTTCATTCATAATAGTTAGTAACTCTGCATGGAAGCAAGGATGAAGGTTCGTATCATTACCTAATTCAGACGTAATGAAGTTATAATTTCAAAAAATTGCAATTATAAATACTTATTGAATATCATTTGTGGTATATTTAAGTGACATTTGAATTATTTTTAAATTGAACTCTATATTTCTTTATCTTTAATAGTAAATCTAGTCATCGAAGTTAGTATTTAGAAAATGAAATGTAACTAAGTCTAGCCTGACCACTGAGTTTAAGCACACTGCGTAGCAATCAGACAGAAAAATCGATTCAGAAGGACGATTTCTTTATCCTTCAATTTTCTGCAACTAATAAACTACAGAAATAAGAACGTGTCCTATTTACCACTGCTTTCTATTGAATAATTTCTCTTCTGCCCTCATTGTGCTTCGGAATAAGATGTTCTTTTTTTTTGTCGGTTGTAATCTGTAACTTCTGCTTCATGACACTCGGATCGGTAAAATGCTGTATTTTTTTTTCTCTCGCACGTCAAATGGCGATATAAGGATTATAATAAGGTTTCTTTCGCAGATTTTCTATGTTTTCTCCATCAAGAATTTTAAAGTTTGCATTTTTAAGCTTAGATATAAATTCAGTTTTGTTCATACGCCTAAGAATGCATGTAATAATAAAGTCAAATTATTATTTGTGTAACAGTTTTGAAGCAAAGTTTCACGTTATATTATTAATTATCTAAATCATTTTAGAAATATGGGGGAAATGTAATCAAATATATATATATATATATATTGCTTAATGTATGTATTTATCAGAATCATTTGTAACACAGGAATATGTTCTTGAAAATAATGGGGTTTTTTGTTCGAGCTAAAATACTTAGATTTTTACACGCAAAATAAAAATGTATCAAAATAATTTTGATCTTTTTAAAAAGTAAAATGTATTTTAAAATATTTCAGTACTATAAAACTACTCCTTAATATTAGTATAAAATATATTAATGTTCTCCATTTTTTAATAATTGTTTGTTTAATAAATAGGGCATATTTATAAAAAGAACAAACTCATCGTTTAACAGCTATTAAAGGCTAAATTATTAATAAGTATTATTACTAATTAAATGTTATTAAATTAAAATGCTTCTCATTATTTATTATAATCTTAATATTGTAGAGCATTTACTACTTTTTGATTTTATGTTTAATACATTATAATTAAGAAAAATTAGTTTCACTTTGACTTTTCAAACTAATTTTTTAAAAAAAGGTTTCTGTACATCTGTATATGAATTTAAAAGTAAATTAAGCACTTCTATTTTATTTGTAAGAGAAATGTCTGCATAAAACTATCATAATCATATGTCTAAAAAAAGACTGCTTAAAAAAAGTTTCCACTTTGCCTGATGTAAATTATTTAAAATCTATTTTGTTTAATAAAATAAATTTTTCAAATTATTTATACAGAAGCATTTTAAATTCTATCTTATTCTTTTTGGAATAATTTTAATATTTTGCAGTGTTTCGACAGTTACAAAGACTAGTTAGAAAATTATATAGTTTGTTCAGTAATGATTTACTTACATTTTTGAAAGCAAAGTATGTATTTTGATGTTATTGTATTTTTGATACAGATATAGAGATGCAGAAATGTTACACTTCTTACCGATTCTGCTCAATATGTCACATTTAAATTGACAAAATTTATTTTGAATGATAGATAAAATGCCCTTTGTTTTCTTTCAAAACTGTTTTATAAAGGCATGACTCATCCGCTGTTAAGTTAGAGAAATTTTATGTAAAATATGAAATAATTAAAAAACAATATTCCAGCAAAAAGCATTGAAACCGATACGAAATTTAGTACAAAATAATTTTATTTTATTATAATAGTTTTACATGTGTTAGTTCAAATGTTAAAATAAGCTAATTTTAATTACAATCACTATTATGAACATACATACAAGTACCGAAAGGGTATAAATTTATATTAAAAACTTATTCATGAATGCAATAATTAGGCTGTTTTATAAATAGTGCACCATTTATTAAAAGCATTGTACTAAATATTCTAAAAGAATTGTGCAGTAAATGGAAAATAAATTTGCATTTCTTTACTCTTTATTTTAAATGAAGTGCATATTTAATTTTAATGTTGTTTTTTTACACGTTTGTGTGTGTGTGTGTGTGTGTGCGTGCGTGCATAAAATGATAAGATATTTTATGTATGCAATGAAATGAAATTCCATCTAAAGTGTACTTTACTTTCTATACACTACAAAGTATACATGAGCATAAAATTCAAAAGATTTTTTTTAATAATTTAGGCATTTTATTAAATCTTACGTGCAAGGAACAAAAAATGAGGTGAAAATTAATGACAGATTAACTTATCTAAATTCGCGTAAGAAGGTGAAGTTGCTTTTTTTTTTAAATTTATGCTGACTCAATAATAGCTAGAATTTGAAAAGTTTATTTTGTTTTCAATATCTTAAGAAAATAATTAACAAAGATTTTATTTTTATTATTGCTGATATTTAAACATAATCATTTAAAAAATATTTCATTAAATAATTTATCATTTAAAATATATTTCATTAAATAATTTATCATTTAAAATATATTTCATTAAATAATTTATCATTTAAAATATATATCATTTAAAATATATTTCATTACATAATTTATCATTTAAAATATATTTCATTACATAATTTATCATTTAAAATATATTTTACTACATATAATATTGATCTGTTCTCTTTTTTCAAATATTTCCTTATGTATAATTTTAATTCTCTTAGTTGGTATATTTAAAATGTAGCTGTTAAAAAGGTGTGTTTCGGAAGAAAATTTAATATTTTTCATATAATATTTCGTTCCCTTTCTACATGAATGTTTCTTATTGTTTTTTTTCTCTAAATGTTGTAGATATTTGTTACATCATCTGATACGCATAGGTCCAAAAAATAAAATATGTTTATAAATTATTTTCAGTCAAATACAAACATATATATATGGATAGAAATAAATAAGTCGAGTTTAAAGTTTTCATTAAAAATAATTATTTTTTGCACTTAGAGAAATGGCATTAATAAAATATTATGTCTTTAAAAATAAAAGGACTAAAAATTTGTATAAGAAATAATACTATTTCTTTAGATTTGATCGTACAATTTAAGTTTTTGTTTATAAATACTCGTAGCATATTTTGGTTTCAAAATGTAATTTTTTTCATCAAAAGGCTTTATTCTGGTATAAAATTATCGAATATTTACTTCATTTACGTAGACAGCGTAAAATGTTTGAATAAATCAAGTTCGTAATAATAACAATTTAATAAACACAACTCTGCCTTTGATAAATTTTTGAAATCTTGACAACTCTAGATATATTAATATATATTACCGAGTATCTTGGATATATTCCAAAATTGAATCAAAAATATCTTACATAATACTGCAAATGTTATAGATATAGCACAAAATTTAATATGACATAACAACGTATTTGAAGTAAGCTAAACACGTAAAATCTAAAACGGACGCAAATTTATACTTGTAGACAGCAGCATTAACAACCATCATGATATCGATGATAATTTGATGTTGATGAAAACAAAATAATACGGAGATTAAAGCAAAGCAATGCCTCATAGGATAAAGTTCTTTTATTTGCTGTTCATTTTCTAAAATCCTTCTTTCAATTATACCTTCATGTATCCATGTATCTATTATGTAATGTACTATTCAATTTTCTTCTTAGTTCCTAATTCTTCCCTGCTCCATAAGATATTTAAAAAACCAACGAATGCTTTATAAGCCATACCGGTTATAATAACTTTATCTATTTTCTTTCTTACTAGTTAGAATTCAATAAATGTTGATATGGCATAAGGACTACTCCGGATGTATAACAAAAAAAAAAAACAATTTCATTTTATGTCTTGGAACTCGTTTTGTCCTAGTTTCTTCTTCGGGAGTACAGTTGGCATGTTTTTGCAGTCTCTCTCCTCGACAAAAGAATAGGTAACACAATTTTCCCTCGCCAACAGGCGTCATCCTTCCCCCAAGTTGAAAGATTGGAGAAATAAAATGACTCACAATCGGTTATTTGAAATTTAAAAAATACATGATGACTGTGGTCATAAAGACTCATTATATCAAAGTTTAAATTATTACAAATTCTTCCAGAATAAAATAAAACCCAAATCACATGCTTGTAGTAAGAATACATAAACCATACTACAATATATGTAATTTAATAAGTATTAGTATGATTTTACAAAAATAAATGGGGTCTTTTGTTTCAAATAATAAAATGTATTAAAACAAAACATTCGATAAGTATATTACTCCGTTAAAGTTAGTTCTGCCTCTTCTTTTACGTGTTCATCACTCTTGTACATTTATTTCACTAAGCGTTATTTATATTTCCCCTATTAATAAATATAAAAAAAATAGTTTTCCTATTAAAGAAACAGTTCTTATTTAAGGCTTTGTTAAATCTTAGTTATCCTACACTTTAAAATACTAATTTTTATAAGCATCAAATACTAAAATTATCAAAACACTTTAAAATACTAAAATTATTAAAACAATTTAAAATACTTAAATTAACAATACACTTTAAAATACTAAAATTATCAAAACACTTTAAATACTAAAACACTACTTATCAAACATTTTAAATACTAAATGAATTATTCTAAGGAAATATTCTATTAATAATCTAAATCCAACTATTCAAACGATAACCTTGAAGTTTAAAAGACTGTAAAACAAGTGTACCAGAGCTCGTGTATTTTCTTTTTTCCAGTCTAGGAGAATAAATAAAAAAAACATAAAAACGGAAATTCATCACCCAAGTTGTCAATCTCCAGAAGTCGAAGGTTCCACAATGAGATCATTACACAGGAAGTCACTTATTACCTTCAGTACTCACAAAAAAAGGGTATGGTTCTCTGGCTGTTGAGGAAACATCAATAACTGTTCTTTGCTGACTCCCTTAGTCTTCTGGTCATCAAATTTTACTCTTTTCCTTTATCGTTACTTAAGAGGCTTTGAGAATCTCTAACGAAGGGGGATTTTGTTTGTCCATAGGAGAGTCCCTTCACCCTTGATGAATTGTGATGTAGTTTCTGATAATGTTTCTTTCTTTTCCTTATTGTCGGATAGGCACTCTTTCTTGGATCGATTTAGATGTCCGATGATGGTCTCTTTATATCCATGGCGTACTGCGTAATTATGTCTCCTGAGTTGAAAAGTGACGGTCTAAACTCTGCCCTTTTAGATGTTCCACGTTCCACAGCGAGAAAAAGTGTCCTGCAGCGCTTACGATTTTTACTGCTATTCTCTTTTAGTGGAAGAAAATTTCGTCTTTATTTGGAAAGATGGACATCTCCTGTTTCCTGTGGGTTTTGTTGAAAGTCCTCTGCTTCCAAACTTTTGCGTAATCAGATGAATCGACCTATGGCCTCTAAATTTCTCTTCATGATGATTTATCCGGCCTTGAAACTCTTGCTGTTATTCTTTCTGTTGGCTTGCTGATTCCCCCTAGTTTTTATGTTTTTTTCCCATTTCTCTCAGAATTTATTATATTTTCTCCTTTCAAAACTGTTTGACCATCATCTGCGTTAAAATTTTAAGTAGTCTTTGGTCCTAGAATGTCATCAAGTGACATTTCTTCCACTTTTTCGTTTCTACCTGCATTATTAGTTATTTTTGTCTTATTTGTTCGCTTTGTCTTTTATGACATATATGCAAGTCTTCTTTTCCTCCAATTAAGATACGAGTATCATTTCTTAGTGTTTCTAAATGATTTGGTCAATTAGAGGTATCGTCTTCTTTTGACTTTATTTGTATTTCTAATTCTGATTCTTCTTTTTCTCCAATAGAAATATAATTCATTGTAAGATCATTTAAAGGATTCTAGTTGACCATTGCTGTTCAGTTAATTTTAGTTCTTATAATTACTTCAATTCTTCTTGAAATTGCCGTTGTTGTTCTTGTCCATTAATTTCCTTTTCTTTTCTCAGCTTTTGTACTTTTCCAAACTCTCCTTGACACAGAGCTTCATTTCGTTGAAGCACCAACAGCCTAGCTTTTCTTTTCTCAGTTTGTTTTTCGATCTGCATTTCTTCTTCCTCTTTATTTTTCTTTTTAAATTCAGCTAACTGCCTTAAATCCTCTTTTCCATTTTCTTCCCTTAACATTTATTATCTTTCAAATTAAATCTTATACAATGCTTCTTCTCATTAAGTCTCCAACAACCTTGTTTTGTCTACCTATATTTGTATTTGCATTTCTCCATTCTTTCTCTATTCTTCTTGAAACTTAGTACTACATTTGAATCCAGTTAATAATCGGCTTCTTTCCATTAATAGACGCGTTTTTTGTAATTAAATTTCATATCTTCTTCAATCTGATTCTAGCTATTCTTTCCTCTTTTTCTCTTCTCTTCAAACTGATTCCAGCTTTCCTTTCCTTTTTTTTCCTTCTGCTTCTCCTTTCTTTCTGATTTTCTTCTTTTTTTTAGTAGCTGTAAACATTTCTCTGATATCCTCTTCCGTGTAATCTTCCAAACTAGTTATGGCTTTCTCTAAGTTTACTATTGTCATATCGGAAATGTCTTTGATACCCTTCTCTGTAGAAACATATTGCAAATCTTCTTTTCTTTCTTTAAAAACAAAAGTCATTTCTTTTTCTAAATTCTTTAAAACTGTTCCTCACAACCGAAATACACACGTAAATCTCTCTCTCCCTTATACTTCTCTCGTTCCACAACGGACGTGTACTAGTTTTTTTTCTCTCTCTCTTTCGATTCTTCTATTAAAACTGAAGTTCTTTCGCGCACTTTCTTCCTACTATTTTTTTTTTATTTCTACTCAATTCTGAATTCCTAATTTAAGCTCCGATTCTCGTAAGGGAGAGTGTGTAATAACTTTATCTATTTTTTTTTTTTTTTGCTATCTATAATTCAATAAATTTTTATGAGGCATAATGACTACTCCATGTCTTTAACAAATTGCAAGAACTTTTATTTATATCCCTCGTATCTCGTTTCGTTCCTACTTCTCACACGAAAATACAGGTTACTTCTAATCTAAAACGCAAGTAGCCCCTCTGTTCGACAAAGGAAGGAATACCATATTTTTTTCTCGCTAACAGGCTTCGTATACACTACACCCATGTCTAGCTATAATTTTAGCTAGTGGATTATGAATCACATCCGCAGTTAAAGCTAATTTATTAAAAAAATATTTTTATAATATAGTGCTATATAAGCTACTACCAATATTGGTATTTACAGAAGCCAATAAGTCATTTATACACCTTATCCACGTCAAAGTTATAATTACAATATGTGACATATAAACACCCACCGCAGTTAAAGGGTTGTGGTACTCTTTCATCTTTGAGACCTCTCAGGGATTTACCTTCATTAGATAATTACGGAAATTATAACACCTTTTTTTAATCAAATCTCATATTTTTAGATTTCATCGTATTTCGATAGTATGAGAAAAATATTTTGCATTATTTAGCTTGCGTTATTTTAAATTAACACACCGAATATTTATTTATCAAGAATATTCTGTTTATAACAATTCATCTTAGAGCTGTATTTAAATCATTTAAGTTGCATATTTACTGCTGCCTAAAATATTAGAAATTCTTTATAAGTTCATGTTCTTAAAAAAATATAAATATAAAATGCAACGTTCGAATATTAAATAAACTACTATGAGTTTATTTATTCTGCATTGTAAACAATTAAACACATTTTTTTTTGAAAAAATTCCGTTAACTATCGAATAAAATTTAAACGTAAATATTACTATTAATAAAAGATCAGGTAAACATTTTATTATAAAAAAAATTCAATCCGTCTCTGGAACATTAGGATTTGTATCAAATGCAGTCAAGTTAATCAAATAGCACGATTTACAAATCAATGAAACTTCTTAAAAATATTTTTTACTTATTTATAGAAGGAGGATGTTTTTTTTTTTAAATTTATGAGCAGTTTTTGCTGTAGTAAAGTTTAGTATACACTTTAAACAAACAGAAGAATTAACTGTAGCCGTGTGGTTATAATCACGATTTTGCGACCTCCGACAATGTGTTCGTTAAGTCGTACTTTCAAGTTCTGATGCCGCTTAACACTTATCATGAAGCTAGGCTGAGGTATATTAAATCTGTCGAGACTTAAGTTTCCCCCCCGTTTACGTTGTGGTAGAGGGATACCTTCTTAGATGACGTATTCATCATTCGTCCGAAGATCAAAAATTCGCAATCGTTTGCCAAATGAGGTCATGTTCCCTCTCATTTGCTATTTTTTTGTGTGCAACCAATCTAACAGAAATTATTTTACCAAAATTCATTGTAATTTTTCCATTATTATAATCTAATAAAACGATTGCTATTCTTAAGGGTGAAAAATAGTCAGTTGATTTGGCTTTTAGAACAATTAACGATCCGTAGTCATACGAATGTAAAATAAAAATGTATTTTATATAAAAATCATTTGAAAATTATCTCAACACCGTGTTTAGCATTAACAAATGCATATTTAACAACTATAGAAATGAACTGTATTATTCTTGTTGTATTCAAATGTAAAAAAAAATTGTTTTTCAACAATAGTTGTTTTCAATGTCAATTAATAAAATTAAATTTATTTATAATTTTGAAATTTTAGGCATATTTCCAATTCAGATTAATAAATATTATTACTTTATAAGCTTTTTTTAACTTGTTACTTTCATATGCATGTATGCTTTTTCAGAGAGATTTCAAATCTTATACTTGAAGTTTAACTGATTTCTTGATTAAGTTGAAATTTTGCAAACGCGTGTAACTACGACGGCAATAAAATACTACAGTATTTTCAAACAATGACAGACTTAGGAGTAGTCTTGAGACTCTGGTATTGCATTTAACATTTCTTTTTATCTTATATATAAGTAAGCACCTATGGTACTGAAATTATTGATAATTACCTAGTAAATATTTTAGCAAAGCGAGTTAACTTTTTATACAAATTATATATTATTTTACGCTAAGATATTATTAGTTTTTTATTTTTAATCCATCTTTGAATAAAAGTTTAATTTAAAAAACAATTCTTATATTTATTACTTTTAAAAAAAACTTTGAATCTCGAGGAAGGAAAAAATGAGACAAATCATTAATGAAACAAGGAAACTATGAACTTGTTTTCTCGAACCTATTTTAATTCGAAATATTTTTAAGATATATGTTCTAAAATAAGAACAGTTAATTAAAGTTTTGAATAACAACCAGGATAATAAACGTGAATTTCTTATTTACTTGATTAAAAGTAATTTTATTCATATTTTTCAAATAATATAATTAAGATACACATGACTTATTTTGTGTATTTACCGAAGTTTCTTCTCACATGAGTGAATCTGAAAAATATCAAAGTATAATTTAATTATTATATGTGGTGTAGATTCTTATTTTTTTTATCAATGAATGATTTTGTTGTCAATATTTTAAAGAAATTTCTTTCTATCTCTCTGTGTGCCTTTTTCCTCACTTTTTAATTATTTTCAACTGAATTATCTAATATGATTCAGAAACCGAAATAAATGAAAAATAAGGCTTAATACACAATACCTGAGAAGCTAATATTGAAAGTATATAATATGATTATTCTGATACATTTTGAACAGTTTTAAAATTATTTCGTGACAATATCGTATAAACTTATACAATGTACTATTCCTCTAAATTTTAATTAGTGTCCTATTTGAAACGCATGTGAATTTTTCATTTCTATAGAATATTAAAAAAAAGACTTCTTCTTCATGTTATGTACCTACTACATTTGAAAAAATCACTTATTTGTTTTCCAACATGAGTAATACTTGTTTGTTTAAAAAGCAATAATATTTAAGAACTTGTTATTGTTCATTTTTCCTTATCTATTTGTTCATCTGTATTCTCTTATTCTTTTGGCTTATTTCTAATATTTTTATTGAACTTCACTTTATATATATACCGGAAGCAAGATCATGCAACATTGCATTGAAATAGATCAAGCAATTTTTAACATTTAATTGAATTATAAAAAAATGAATACTAAGTAATAACCAGGCACACACTAATATGATTTTTGAATTCCAAAAATAATATTCTAGAAAAAAGCTTGAGTATTATACCAGAAATGGCTCGTAATATATGTATATATATTTGAAAGGGACAGTTTCAAATATTACTGATTGAATTTCTTTCTTTCAAGACATTATTCGTATTTTTTATATTTCACATTAGATGTTATACATTAAAGTGCTTCACGTTAATTTATAATTTCTAAAGAAATTAAGAAAACAAATACAAAACATATATAAAATCATTAAAAGCTTTTTTCATATGCTACTGCATCTTTCTGACGATTCACTCAATGAACATTTAATCATTGAATTTTTGGAAGTGGACATTTTCATAAATTAGCTATTCAATGAAAATGATTCATACTTGTATATTTTTAGCTAATTAAACTTATATTTATTACCTATTATGCCAGGATTAATGCAATTATACACCCATGTAAAAATAAATAACAATGTATCACATGTAAGAATTTATTGGTCAATTTTATTTTTTAGACATATCTGAAGTTTTCAACATCTATTATTTAGACGAATATGTTACAGAAATTATAGCTTTCCAGAAGAAATTTTGTTTCAAAATTTGTAAGCTTAGTTAAATTTTTGTAGAAAATTTAATTTAGCAAAGAAAACTCAAAAAGCGACTAGAAGGTGAATACTTCACTTTATAATATTTTGTGAGGATATAAAAGCAATTTCAGTGAAATACGGCTTAATACGAAAATGAAAAATTTTCTAACACTTTTAAAAAGTACTGTGATCCCGGAAAAATGCTATGTAATCTTAAGCATTATTTCGTTTTTATATAATACGATACGGAAATCGCTAAACACAAAAAAGATTTTGCTTCTCGACCAAGACTACTTGGTAATTTTTTTTCAATATATTGAACAAAATATACAATGGTTGCTTCTGTTCCTTAGTTACTAACTAATTGTCTTTGTGTAGCTTGAGATTAAGACATTGTCAAATTATTTAAATCTATAAATCAGTGTTTTTTACTAAATCGGTAACGGGTATGTCGTAATCTTGAATTGTGTGTTGAAATCGGTGAATTTAGTCTCAAAATCAAAGGAGTCAGGGGTTTTTATCATTTTACGTATTAATTATTTATTTATTTACATGTACAACAATTCTTTTAGGTCCGAAAAGTGTTCCATGTACCTGAGTGTTTATAGCCATAAGGTCGCTATTGGCATTGTTTCTATCGAAAATCTGTCCTATGAGGTTCACCGCCCTAGCCTTCGCTTTACTTTTTAGAGGGGTATTAACAAACAATCTTTCAAAAGAAATATAACAAATATTTTAATCCCTGTATTCTCGTGAGCAACATTTGCAATTGTATTTTTCTAAATATGATAAATGATTTGTAAATATGATATTGTAAATATTGTATGATTTATAAATATGATAAATAATTATAACAAAAATTAGTAGATGTTGCACATACATCAGAACAGGAGGAAATTTAAATTTCTAATTAGCTTTAAACTATGCATCTTTGTATTCCATCATTTAATGAAAATGTTAGACGGAACATTTTGCATATAAATAATAATTATTTTTAATTCTACAACAACTGTTGTCAAATAATTAGTATATCAGGAACATAATTTTAGAAAAATATTCGATTGATATAACTATTTACGAATAATCATTTCCTAAGAATTGACAATTAATTAAAATCTTTGAATTTCTGACTATTCTTATGTTAAGAATATGAATTTCAGTGTATTTCCTTATTACATTTTAAATTAGATTCACTTAAAGCAGATTGATGCTAGGTGTGCAGAAACCTTTTAGGATTTTCGTATTTATGATGTTTACTCAGAGGAAATTCGTTCACTTAATGCACGAAAATTTGAAATATTAATGTCGGTTGCAAATTATAATACATTTCCAACAATCTTTGAAAAGAAAAGTTGAATTCTCCTCGAAAATCTATAGTTCCACGTGTGTCAACGAAATCATCGGCAAAACGTATATTAATATCTTCAGGGATTAATTTTGTTTACATTATAGAATTTCTGTATTTAGAATTTTAACTACATTTTATTTTATAATCGCAAAGTGTTGTATTATTTGTA
The DNA here is from genome assembly GCA_019974015.1 of Nephila pilipes. Taxonomy (NCBI): domain Eukaryota; kingdom Metazoa; phylum Arthropoda; class Arachnida; order Araneae; family Nephilidae; genus Nephila; species Nephila pilipes. The sequence continues at coordinate 289,985 of BMAW01043817.1, read as the reverse complement.
CGAAGGTTATCCAAAAAGTACCCATCTTAAGAGAAGGAAATAGAGTATAAGCATTTGGAAATGGAAGTTTTGAAATTCACTATAGTATTGCCAGGGATAATTTTTTACTTTCTCTAAGTAAGTATAACGGTTTTCATATCTCAAATTGACATAGGCAAAGTTTTTCCAGAAGATGACCCCATCTCCGCCTTCTTTTCATTAAATTCATTGGATACAACCCATTTTTCTGATTTTCGCTTGGTTTCTGGGACATAAAGGGGATTCCATTTCTCATCTAATGGTGACAACTCGATGCAAAAAGATGACAATAACTTGTCACGTTACTAATCAAAATTTCAATTTGAACACAAATGTTTACGAAATAATTTTAACCCATGAATTAGTGTCATATTTGATGTAGGGTTGCTCAAAAGGTGACAGCACTTAAGAATTTTCCGGCATATTATATGAAAAAAGTACACCCAACTCTTTCTTTACATAGAATTTTATACACGATTTTGAAATAACACGGATCAAGAATATACTTTTTTACACGAATTCAGAAAAAAAAAATTTACACGAATTCAAAAACATTATAGCTCGAATCCAATTTTTTTTTTTTAAATTCTAATTTTGACAGTATAATCAGAAGAAGGCCGGTTTATGCGCACACATGTGTGAGTGACTAGAACAACTTCATGGCTGGTTTACTTTGTATTTTGGAGTTACGAGGAATACCCGAATTTAATAATCACTTTTTTTTTTATTTCTTTGTACTTCTACTTGAACACGGCATTTCATTCTTCAGTCTTAAATGCTTGTTGGAAAACATTTTTGTCAGCATGCTTCAAAAGTGAAAGTTTCGTAGTACAAAATTCAACTGTGTATTATGAAATTATTTATTAAAAGAACTTATTAAAAGTTTATTATGCATCATATATATTTTAAATTTTTGATTCTTTTTTTTAAAAATATGTTCGGGATTTTTTTAAAATTTTTTGTGAGAATTTGCTGCTGTATGTTTTGCAAAGATTTCCCTTTTGACAAGAAATACTAGTTAGTTCTCCATTACGTTTCGTATAGGATATGAATGTGAATGTCAGTTTTTAACAAATAATTAATTTTATATTCCTATATATGATTTTAAAAATAATTATGTTTCTTAATTATTAATTTTTAGCAAATTTAACAATTAGCAAGCAAGTATTTAGAAATAGTGATCATTAATCTTCTTTGTTTTTGTGTTCTACATTCAGTATTGCGTGTAATATATTGGAAAAGTTTTGTTTTCTTTCAATCTCATTTGTTTTTTACTTTTAGTAACATTTATAAATTTTCATAAAAAGTAATTGCGGAAAAGTGATTAGAACATACAAAACATCTTTAACCCCTATCGCAATCGAAAGCTTTATATAGAAAATTATAATTAATTTACATGCTTGCTTTGTTTCTATATTTCATAGTTGATACCGATTTTCATATAAATCCTTTCGCATGTCTATGTTAGAGATTTTCCTATGTTATTATTCCATTTTGAATCATAATTCTTAAAATTTGTGTTGGGGGTTGTGTGTGTAGGGCGCTTTGCATCCCACAGATTGAAAGCGCCTGATGTATTGTTAACTACAATAATAGCATAAATTTTGAAGTAAATCAGGTCTGTATGTGTAAAGATTGTAAAGAGTTTATTAGTGAAGTGTACTAACATGTTATTTATGGTTGATTATATATTGTTGAATATAATAAATCAAGATAAATAATGAATACAAGTACTGGATAATCCTTTTTAAAAATAGAAATTCAAATAATTGAATTTGAAGATAATAACATTACTAAATTAGTTATTAAATATGGTTTTCCTAAGATAGTTTTAAATTAACGTGAAAACCGTGTCAGTAAAGAGATTAAAATAATATTTTTTAATTATTTTATTTTAATAATTAAGAATCTGAAGGTTAATTTTGTTGAATACTATTTTAATGAAGTACCAAGCAATCCTGTAAAAGTGGGGAAACATTCTATATTAATATGACTGAGATATTTATTTAATTATAAGTTATCGTTATAATAAGTAAGATTCGTAAGTAAATATCGAAGTACTGCTATGTATAAAAGAAATTTCGGAACTCTAGCTTTATAAATATGTAATTATTGTCTTAAACATCGATGTTCTTATTTAATTTCATTCAATAGTAAAATGATATAATTATAAGTAATATATCATCTGGTACGATGATATATTAGAAATATTTTATGAAATACAACTTTCTCTGCAAACAGAATCTTGTAGATCATAATTCAATAATTAGACTCATATTTTCTTTTGATATTTTAAAGAGCATATATTAATAATAACTACATAATTGCAATTATTGTATTTGAGTGTCATGGCAATTCACACTTTTTACGTAAAACAAAATGTGAGAAACACAGAAGCGATATAATTGTTAACCGATTACTTAATCTTTCTAATGTAAATTCTAATTTAAATAAAATAAAACTAATTATTTTAAACTAGCTTTTTATTGAAAGATATTTTTCAATTAAATCTTAAAAAAGCAGATTTCAAAAGATTTTATGACAAAAAACAATACTTTAATGCATATCGTATACCCTCTTAAAGAACACTATGCAAAAATATTAATAATTAATATGTTTACAAAAATATTTATAGTATGAATTGCATTTCAGTGATTCAAATTATAATGCATTGATACATTCTCTTATTTACGAGATATTTTATTAATTAAATATACCACTTTTAATTGAATGATAAATGCAATTTGAAACAAAATGAATATCGCATGACATTTTTATTCAAATAAAAATAAATTTCCTTATTTTATATAATTACATTAAGAGTGAGAATTATTTAGGTAACTGAATAAACAGGCGTAAAACTAGTTACCAAAAGAGTAGTTTTTCGTGATTCTACAAGAATTAAACAATTGTTTCTTTTTTCTTAGAATAAATCAAGAATTAAAGAATCGTTTCTTTTTTCTTAGAATAAATCAAGAATTAAAGAATTGTTTCTTTTTTCTTAGAATAAATCAATTTTGTTCGTTCAAATAGAAGAGCAACGGGTACAAATTTACTTGTCTCCCATCCTAAAATACTACAATATTCTTCAACTGGTGCATACATGAAAGTGATATAAAAGTACGTGTGTTGTAATCCTGTAAAGTGTTGTCCAGTTAATTGTTTTTTTTTTTTTTTTTTTTTTTTTGCAAAGTTGTCTATGAGGATGATATCCTTCGCATCCCAAAAATTTGTTGCCATAACTTTTACGTCTGATAAGACCCTTTTCAACTCCTTTCGAGTATATTCACCGGGTGCAGCAGTTTGCTTTGATAGTTACTTGGTTTCTAATTTATAATGCTGAGTTCAGGATTTATCGACACCGACAACCCGAAACAAAATATTGAGGAACAGTATACGTGCAGTTTTCAATTGGAAACTAACGTATGGGTGCGTCAAATCTGTTTTGAAACCATTTAACAGATAATTGGGTACAATGGTAACAACTTTTTTAATAATTCCATCTGCTTTCAAAACAAGTGGTTTCTGAACCCAACTCCTAGAAAGTTATTCTAACCGAATGGTAAAGAACAAGAATTTTGTAAATGTGTAAGTCAAATCAAGGATATAATCTCAATCTATACGAGAGAACGATCCGTCGTTGGGAATATTGACAGCTGCTGTAAATTTAACAATGTCATCGTCATTTGACTGAAAAAAAGGATATTTAAATTATTTAACATATTTTTATTTTTATTTTTTTTGTTCTTTCTTAATCATAAAAATAACTTTAACACCTCAATTGTACAATAAAATAGGATAAAATAGTGTCATACGTGATAAAAATAGCATAAAATGTGCAATAAAATTTAAGATATATTTTACAAATCAGGATTGATAGTCAAATAGTTTTTATATTATCAAATTTAATTTAATTGAAATTCGTTTTTTTCTAAAAATTTATTAAATGTATTATATATTTTATTTAAGAAAGAAATAATGTAGATTTGGACAATTCAGTTAAAAAAGTGAAGGGGAGGGGAATCACTAGTGAATTTAAGATAAATAAAATATAATATGTGTCTATTCATTATTAAAGCTTCATTAAATTATTAATATTTATCAAACTTATTTATATCTTACTTAATAGGCAATTTACCATTCATTCCTTTCATTTTATAACTCATGCAGAAAAGTAAGAGTTTTTCTAATAAAGTACATATCAGTTTAATTAAAAAAATTAACCGCAGAAGTAGACTTGAAATATTTTTTATTAAAATGTATATCATTACGAGAGAAACCTCAGATAATATAAATTTTTAGTTTACATTAAACTAAATGAAAAAAATATAATTCTTTATATAGAAAGAATATCCTTCATATATTGGTAAAAATGAAAGATAAAAGTATTCTCTCGAGATTCAGGTATAATTAGAATTTATATTTTTTTCCAGAAGGCAGCATAAAACTAATATTAAGATAAGAAATGATCAAAATCAAAAGTCTCATTCAAATGGAATTTAAGTAAAAATCAAAATTCATTTAAAAAATCAAGTTAATATCTTTTAATATGAATATATTACATTTCACATATTAATAATAGTAATTTTTGACTCAGACTACTTTATTCTTTAAAACGAAAGTAAAATTTCGGATTTTATTAAATGAAACTGTAGAAATAAATATGGGTGAGTGTGTTTAGTTATTAATTTTAGTGAAATAAATTTAGTAATTATAGGGAAGTATTTCCAGATGAATTATAATAGCAAATATTTCAAAAAAATCTCATTTTTAAAAAAATTTCTTTCTAAAATAAAACCCCTATTCAAGATATAATCTGAATCAAATCTTTTAACATTAATATTTCTTTCATTTCTAATAACTTAAATTAAAAATTAATCTTTTTCTAATTTTTTGAACAACAGTTTGATTATAAATTGCCAAAATTATTTATTACGGATATGTTATAATATTTTACTGAACCAACATTATTGTAATTATTTTACATTTTCTAAAGTGTTTAATTGTGATTTGATTCTTTCTGATAAGAAACATTAACATAAAGTCAGATTAATTTCCTTCTATTAAATCAACATGTGTTTCTGAAGCTGTATCATGTGTTATTTTTAAGAGGTAAATTTATTATTAGTTATTTAAAATTGATTCTTTCTTTGTATTGTAATGATATTAGATTATAAACCTTGTAGATCATTTTACAAGACAAACATTTCACAAATGTAAAATGTTTTGGTATCGAATGTTTTTTTTTTTCTCCTCCACTTTCATGAAGAGATAAATGTTTTTAATTCAGTTCTTCTGACAATAAGTTTAAATACTAAGCCAGCTGCGATCAACATCGGGGAAATTTATTTAAAAACTTTTCCTCATAATCAGATTAAATGTACACAAATGTATTTTCTTTCTGTCTGATGCGATTGTTACAGAATCATATTATTACGATTACAGCTAAGAAAGTTCTCGGGTCAGTCTTGAGAAATTATGGGTTTTTTTGGAAGGAAAGGGGGAAATGAGTTATTCACTGTGTAGTATTGTCGAATGTTTGTTTCTAATTTTATCTAAGAAGTCCATGAGTATGATGCTTTTTGTATCCTAAAAATTATTCACCCTAACTTTGCCAGTCAATGGAACTAGTTTTGTCTTCTTTGGAGGAAATTCACCTATTACAATTCAATGCTTTAATTGTTTTTTGTTTTGTTTCAGGTATATTCTGATGAATCAAAATCCCATCAATGAGGACAAATCGACAAAAATTTGACCCGACAAGCAAACAGTGTTCGATTGGAAGGAAATAGATATCAGCTATCAAAATTAATATCAAAATTATTTTGGTGCCTCTCAAATTTATATTGGTACACAAATTAGCTTTAGCAACGCTATATGTTGTCGAATGGAAGTACTTTATAAATCCCCATTATACATTCTACTTCCCCACGTAAGGATGAAGGTACAGTTTTTGAACAGCGTCTTATTATTCTACTATTATTAAACAATCCACGATAGCTTGACATTGTGCAAATTAAAATTTAAGAAACACATAATTAATATTTGCTGATCACGATTCCTCGGTATAAATACTAATTTGATTTTTATCAATATCTACTAATATAAATGTTTTTCCTTTCTTCTATTTTGATCTTTTCACATTTCACAGCTGATGATGCTGAAAGTAGATTTGAAAGTTTCGAATTATTAAGAATTCAGTCATTAAACTACATACAAAAAATTCTTGGTCAATATAAAATATAAATTAAAAAATGTATTTTGATAAAATTTAATCCATTCAAAACTCTAACTCAACTTTTACTGTAAAATAATAAAGCAAAATATGTATTTTTTTAAAAAACATTTTTAGAGAAAAGAAAAATTGCGTTTTTGTCTTAATAAAAAATTATTAAATATATTAATTTTTAATCTGAATTATCTTTTCATCAAACTTTGCTTGACTTTTGTACAATTATATTCATCTAAAAATGAATACGTTGTTTTATTAATCAAAAAAGTGATTAGAGTTTAAACAGAACCCCTAGTTACTTTACAAAATTGGATTATATAATTTAACTTTTAGTTATTCTTTAAATTTAATAATGGGAACTAAGAAATCTTAAGGCTTAAGTAAATTTTAAAATTATATAGCATTCTCAGGGACTGAGTAAATTTGAAATTCCTCAAGTCATTCATGCTATTTTATACACAAAATGATCATCGTCTTCATAAATATTTTTGATGAGATCATACAAGATTCAAAGGTCAAAAACTTTAATTATCGAAACCTTTTAATAGATGCTTCTTTATTGACGCAGTTTTATTCACAGTAGAACACAAGTGCTGAGAATTTTATAGTGTTTTGTAGAAGTTACAGTAAAATCTTTAGACGTCTCATCTTTTGTGCGATACAAGTGCGAAATGCATCAAGTATTAAATAAAGTTACAAAAATAATAAAATTAAAAAAAAAATTGAACATTGCCTTAACTAAAACAATTGTAAATGGAAAACTACAGAGCACTAAAATTTAACAGAAATAGTATGTTTAGTAAATTTTGCATTTCATGTAAACAATCCTAAATGCGAATTGAATGAGTCATGAAACAAAAAACTAGAACGTTAGTGGAAAAATATCTGATTTACGAATTAATTCATAAGCCATTGTAACTCATGTTAAATAAATATACATAAATCTCTTACGTATCGGAAATTACATTTTGGATTTGACGAGCATAAAAATCTTATTTCAAGATTATTTAAAAAATAAGGAACTTTTTTTTTTTGCCCTAACAATAAAATTCTTTTCTTTCCCATTTTATTATTGCTTTTGCACCCTGTATTAAGGGAAACTTACTCTTCCCTTTTTATATATTTTTTAATATAATATCGAATACTTCGTGAGAGTTTTGGCTAAAAATAGTTCCTCTAAAATTATTATTTTTTTTTTTTTTATAATTTCATTATGGTGATAATTCTGAAATAATATGTTTATCTATTATATAAAAACATTTCTAAGAAAATTAAACTGAAACTTAACATGTTTATTTTTCTGAAAAGTTTTTTTTCTCAAATCCTTTGATGTTCTTAAGATATTTTTTAATAAAAACAATACAATTAAAATGATTTAAAAATTACTAGGAGAAAAGAAATGGGTGGATATTTTTGTAAGAACTATTAACTTCTTAATTTTCTTAAAATTAGTCTTTTGTTACAATTCATTTGAATTTTTCTTCCTAAATCAATGCTTGAAATTATTTAGAATGACTAGTACAGATTTTAATTCTTTTCATTTTGTATTGCCTTACAAAATTAAAGAGATTTGAGGGATATTTTTCACTTCGAATTAAAATATAGCTATATTTTAGTTCACGGCCATATTTCCTTAAACAAAGTTATTAAAATTTTATTTTTTTAAAATATTACAATATTTTAATAATCCCATAATTTCTAGAAATTTTGTTTGTTTAAAAACTATTTTGTCTCAGTTTCTTAGAAGTGTTTTTCACAATTCTGCATATGGGATTAGTTGTACTAGCCTTATTTACAGTTTTTACAAATAATTTTCTTTTGAAAAACTATAAAAAATAGAAAAAACAGCTACTAAGTATTTATCTAAATCCTAGATTTCGTAGGTATTAAAAAAATTACTTTTAAATCCTTATTCCGCGCAAAAAAAGTATCAAACCTATCATACAATAATAACAGAAAAAATTCGAGATAAAAACCAACGTTTTTAAAAACAACGTTTTTATATAGTGGCAAAGTTTATTAAGAAAAATTATTGAAATATTAGTTAAAACTGGTCGCAAATATCTAAATATTGCATTGTTAGGCAAGTAAGAACGGTTCCCGAAATTTCAGAGCTCTAGCTTGATGGGAAGTTGGTTAATTTAACAATAGAAAATTTGATAACACACTGATACACACAGAGAGAGAGAGAAACACACACCAAGTGAAATACATAAAAACGTTAAAAGTAACTAAAATTAATTAATTCATCCGGTAAATTAAATGGTTAGAATACAGTTTAACCCAATCACTCTTGGCGACAAGAATTATTTGGCAGTATTTTGCCAAATGTGGCTACCCTGGACTGTTTTACGGACTTAACGTTCAGCCAAACAAAAAAATCGCCAAGTTTGGTGCCAATTTTTGAAATCGTGCCAAGTGGTTGGGATAAATTGCATTATTGAAGAAAATACAAGCTAAAACTTGTCACAAATGTCTAAATATCGCATTGTTAGGCGAGTGAGAACGATTCCCAAGGTTTTAGAGTTCTAGCTTGATGGGAAGTTGGTTAAATTAACGATCGAAAATTTGATGACACACACACACACACACACCAAGTGAAATTCAGAAAAACGTTTTAAAAAATAAAAACTTCATAGTGATTACAAAAATATCTTAGCATTTAAGTACATGCCCACCATGAAACAATAAAAAGCTTGGAAAAAGCAATTTAAAAAATGAAAGTCAATAGCACACTGTTGAAGAAATTTAGGTAACTCGATTAATTATGTAAGGTAAAGCTTAGACTTTTATACATATATTTAAGATATTCCTGCAGATAAAATAAGCTTGTAAAATGGTACTTTAGTTGTTTTCAAATACTGCTCCTCTTCAATCAGTGCCATTTTAAAAGGATATTTTTGAAATTCCCTCGATTAGTCACGTTTGTGACAATAGTTCACTTAGAACACCAAATTATATTTTAAAGATTATAATCGTACTTGGTATATTATTCTATACTTTATAAATTTCGTGTTCAATTCAAGTTTGAGAAAGAATCTAATTCCTCACATGCAGGAATACTATTAGTGAATATGATATACATAAAACTAGGTTATTAAAAACATTATTTAATTAAAAATCAATTGTATTTATTTTATTTTCTCCTATGCGAGACTAAAGAAATAGTCTTCACATTTATTTTAATTCAAAGTTTCTCTTTTGATTTATTGCATTAACATTTCTTAGTTATAAAACTAACGTTTCTTAAATTTACAAATGATTTTATGATAGCAGTTTGCAATATTTGCTATTATTTATTATAAGCAAATGACTTTGATTTTTTACCTAAAAATATTTTTTCTACTAAAAGTGTAAAAATTCACCCCTATTTCTCTAAATCACATTTAAAACTACTTTACTTTTTCCAATCAAAATATGGAGTTTTTTTAACGAACACCGTTGTTGATAATATTATTGTATATTTTTCAGATTTCAAATTAATGATTCCTTATATATTTTGCAATACCTCAAAACAGTTTCTAAATAACCATTTAGTAACTAACGGTTTTGCAATGCTTTCAAAACAAAATTATTTTATTTTTATGAAAAATGGAAAATCCAATACTATTTGTCGGGCATTTAAGAAAATATATTATTATAAATTGTGTTGTCTACCAATAATAACATGTCATTAATTTTTAAAACCATTTCGTCAATTTTATTGAGTCCAAGCAGAAGGTTTTAAAATTAGCTAGTAGTTAATCTAAGAAAATAAACGAATATTTAATCAATTTAAATAGCTTAACAATTAATTTATTATTTTATTTATTTATTACTTTATTATGTAAAAATGTATTTCAGCGTATAAGAAACGTCTTTCTTTGCAGACTTTTATCAGAAATCTTTTTTAAATGTAAATTAATAATATATTATAAAAAAGAAAATCATTGTAATTTATACTTTATTAAAGAATTGTTTTTTAGAGAAGAAAGAAAGTTTTTGCAAGTATCACTACTCTGTCAAAACATTTTCACTCACCTAGAAATATCACCAAGGTATTTCTTCACTCGCCTGGAAATTTTAATATTCTAACTGTCCGATTCAAGTGACTGGATTTAAATCTCGACAACAAAAGAATGTCAATTGTTATTTCACTACGTTTTTTTTCTTTTGTCATTTCCCTTTCCTTTGATCTTATTGCATACTTTCGGAATCAAAAGAAGGTAGAAATTCGATAAACTATTTGTTAGATAGAAAAAAGAGTGTACATCGCAGTCAACAATAAATAAAATATTTTATAGAGGAAAAATTGAAAACTCTAAAATTATTATTCTTTATTTCTTTAGACAGTAAATTCATTAAAAAGGCATTAAAAATACTCGGGAAGCGAATTTAGATTTTCAGATATATCCAGTTTTGAAAGTAACTGATTTATTAATCACCTTAACCATAAAGTATTTTAAAATTTGTTACCACTATAGATATAATGCTACGTTTGAATATTTAAATATCTTTTTAGAATTAAAAGTTAGTAAATTCTAATTTATTTTTCGTTATGGAAAGTCTAATAGCGAATTGATTTATTAATTTCGTTTGCCTGAAAACATGTGTATTTTTTTTTATCTCAGATGAATATAAATGTAATAAAAAAATCAAGGTATTTGAACTTAAATAGGATTGCAAAAGTAATTAAAAATGTCCTAAGAATAATTACATTTACTTTTGACAAGAAAATTTTTTCTTCTATATAGGTTTTTATATTTTACTAAATATTCATCTTCTCAGAGAATTTTCGTTCGTTAGAAAAATTACTTTAATATGAAATAAGTAATCATTTCATTAAAAATAATAATCCTTTATCGCAAAATTGCTAGGATTAAAATGTTTTATTTTTCAGTGCTATTTCATAATTATTTATGTTGAAGATTAAATATTGCATTTTTTTTAATTTACGTAAGCTAAATTATTCAATGTCTTAAATAATTTGTTACTCTGTTTTTTCATTATAGTTTCTCTTTATGATAATCGTATGTTTATAAACGGAGGTACTAAATTTATTAGAGAAAATTAGTTTTGGAATTTAATTATATATTTTAAGTTGCGTGGATTCTGTTTCCCTTCAGCAGTATATTCTGTTTTCTCTTTTATTACCTGCATTTTCCCTTTTAACATTTTCATTATTTTTATTTACACCTTTCTTTTGATTTTATTTTCTTATCATAAACAATACCATATCAAAGTAAAAGAAAATTGTAATACATTTTATATTTGTTTTTCATTTGTTTATAGACTGATATTTAATCTAACTAAATTATTTTTTATTTGCACACCTATTTACCCATCTTATTCTAATTAGTTTTAAATTCTGATAAAGCATTACTGATTTATCTAAATCCTAAATGTTTTTATTAAATTTCTATCTGGAAATTAGATGAAACAAGATTTTTAAAGTGTATCACACACTTATTATTATTATTTGCTATACTTTTCCCTCATAAATAATTAAAAACCACTAAAAATATTGTTTTTCAGGATTTTCGAATTCTTGTACATCATCATTTGATTTATGTTTGGTAAAGTTCATTTATGATCATGCATTAATATTTTGAATGATGTGTGTTAATACGCAGTCTGTTAAACTCTCTTTGCTAAAAATGTATTTGACGAATTTATCAATTTTTAAAGTTTTAAATTAATATTCAAAAATGCATACCATACTTATTTTATTACAATGTGTTTTATAATTCTTATAAATTTTGCCTCTAAAATCTTGTGTAATGAAAGAAATTGATGTAAGAATTGGCATGAATAGTCGTTTTTTTTTAAAAAAAAAAAAAAAAAAAGAAAAGAAAAGGAAAGAAAATGTGGAGCAGGAAAGTAACGTATGTATCTGAAACTTGCATCTTGGTTTTTTAGAATCTAGATATTTTTTGCCATATTTTCCAAATTTACTTCACATTATTATATAAATTACCTGCTTATCCTGAATGAAATTTGTCTTTGTCATGTAAATTTAACATAATATTTTCACTGTTATGTTGACTATATAGAAACAGTACATAAAATTTAGAGTAACCTTCAAGCGTTATCTTATGTATCCAAAAATATTTCAAAAATGATTTAAAATGGATCATTAATTTCTCTTTAAAGTTCCCAATGTAAAATAATGCTGAATACTGGTTTGTTCTAGTTCTGAAAAATTTCAATTATTATTTTGGAGAAAAGAAATTTTTTTAAGAAATTCAAGTTTACATCGGAAAAAATTGTATCTATTTGTTTTATGAATGGAATGCAGCTTAAAACACTCAATTTTTTTTATGAAATGTTCAAATTCATTTTTTTCTTAAACAGTGAGTATTTCAGCTTAAAATAACATTTGTTTATGTAAATATATAACTAGTTAAAATTGTTTATAATTAAACTTTCTTATGTAAATTTTGTTTACGTAAATGAAACAAAAAACGAGAAATAAACTCTTAATATCCGTATAATAATTTTAATAATAAACATAGAAAGAAGAGTTGATTATAGACGACACAGATATTAATAAGCGAATATATGTATGTTTTGGAATTTAATAAAAACCTGAGGTTTTTAACGTTCATTAATTGTTGATATATTTTTTATTATTTTCAGAATTAGACTTAAGTAAAGTTTAAGGAAAGCAATAATGGGACCTAATATATATGAAATATGACACGATATACAAGACCAAGTAATATAGAAAAAAAAAATGTTATGTCTCAATGACTTTTAGGAGAAGGATACTTTCTAAATAGTTCTGAACTTCAATTAAAGACGAATTCAATTGAATCTGTCAAAAAAGACATTAAGCACAAAATTATTTCCCACGTCATATTTTTGCAAGGTACGATTTTCACTGAATGTTAACTTTAAAATAAAGACACAAAAGAACCTGTGAAATTATAGGGGAAGAAATATGATATGTATATATATACATACAAATATATATATGTACAAATATATATATATATTCAAATATATATGTGTATATATACATATATATATATATATATATATATGTGTGTGTTTGTGTATATATATATATATATATATATATATATATATAATATATATATATATATCTGTTTGTATGCACTCATTGTCATAAAAAGTTATACACCAAGAAAGAGTTGCCAGAATAAAACGAAATTTTACATACGTAAGTAGAACATTGATGTAAGTAAGTAGAACATTGATGTAAGTAAGTAGAACATTGATGTAAGTAAGTGTTTAAAAAATCAAAGCAAATTGAGCATTTGTTGCACGAAAAATTACGAATGAATGGATGTTTTAGTACCCTTTGGCATGAATGTATGATATGATACGGCCAGGTATTAAAGCAAACATGGCCCGTATGGTGTTCCACTCCTTCTTCTTCCACATATGCTATTTAAACTTTTTTAATTCGACCAAACTCGTAGACTGTCCAACTTACCATCCTAAATTATCCCAGGTATTCTCGATCGATGACAAGTCTAGGAATCAATCAGCCAGGGAAGGAGGTTAGACATGTAGCCAAGGCAGTCTTGTGAAACCTTTGTTGTGTGTGGGCGAATATTTACATGTTAAAAAAAAGGCTCCTGGGAACCCTGCCTTGAGTGGCAACACATTTTGCGGAAGAATGTCACGAACGTACCTCTGGGCTGTCATGGTGCAGTGGATCAATATTAGGGGTAACCATGTTTCGTATACGATGCCAACCCGTATCATAACTCCAGTTGTGGGATCGGTGTGCCACTGTGCGTCGAAAGCAGGATTCAGATGTTCACCGCGGAGCCTCCATACACTTACATGATTGTCATTACTACCCCAATTGAATTTGGATACGCCATTGAAGAAGACCTTATTCCATTTGGTTGTAATAAAATCCCTTCGAGAATGACACCACTCCAAATGGAGGCGTGTGTGGGGAAGTCTATGGCAGTACACGCAATGGGCACCAAGACAGCAACTGTCCTTCAGCCAGTCGCTTACGATTACTGACACAGAGGACTGTAGTAAAGGTGTTGCTTGTGTAAGGATGGTGGACAATGACACAGTTAGCGTTATGCATACGTTCTGTATGATGCAATGGTTTTCATGACTATTAGTCTATTGAGAGTGTCCAGAGTTAGATCGCAACGCGCGCATGTAGCATATCTCTCTCTTGTCCATTGGTACCAACATCTCCTCACAGAAAAATTAGAACAGGATAGGAGGCGAACTACTCGCTCCTGTCTTCCATCATCCCCATGACTCTTCCCATCTCGAACTGTGAAAGCAGCTCATATTGTCTCCGTTGGTGGCGTAACGGTATCTGTAGCTAAAAAGCGTCCCTCTACAACAGATTACATACACTCAAATAAGCTCTGCTTACCTGATATATAATCAAAGGGGAATGAATTTCAACGCCCTTTGATACGATTACGCAGTGAGCAATCATACCACATTTATAATAATTTACATATCTGCCTGACAAGTAGCTTCATGTCACTTTTTATGGCAATGAGTATATATATATATGATGATGAATTAAATTAAGTATGTATTAAATTTTTTATTCCACTTATTTAATTAAAAAGTTTAATATTATTTCACATTTTCTGATTATAATTTCATACAAACATTATTTTACATTATACTATTTTTAATTTTGTAAAAAAATTTATTGTTCATTTCATGTTTTCGCAGAACTCTTGAAGAGACTTCATGGAGCATTTTAAATGTTCGATGGACCTCGGATTGACAACCATGACATTACGTAGCATTGTGTAACTGATTTTAAAGTACATTTATCTTTAACTAAACTCTTGGTCTACTTTACTGTATGCTTTATGTGAAAACCTCTTCGAGTACAAGAATCTTGGCTTATATTAGATTTGTAGTACTACATAATAAATGTTGTTAACACAATAAAGGAGACAGAGGAATTAACGAGATAGAGAGGACCATAAATTGGATCAATCATCTATGAGGCAAGATATTTTAAGCTTCTATACTGGATTTATACACCTTTACAAGAAATCCACTTGAATGGATCCGTTACTCTATGTCTACAGTTTAAAATTGTTAAGATAATTAAAACTCACTATTATAATGTTTAACTAATGAAGAGTTTAAGTAAACACTCCAAATTATTCATTTATTTTGAAATTTCTCATCCAAACTATAAATAAACTGATCAATATTTTAGAACTGATCTTTGTCGAATTATTACACCTAATACAACTAAAGACATCAATTCGTAACAGTATGGCTTTCCTTCAAGCTTTCAAAGTCTTCATGTGATATTTATTTGCGTTTTTCACACATGTAAAATATTTCTATTAAAACTGAAAAAAGTATAAAAACTTCATTAATGGGATATTATTGATATGGATTTACAATAAGAGGCTTTACATCAGACGTGGCTGTTACGTTTTGTTACCATGATACTGCATAAAATAAGTAATAAAACTATCTTAAAATGAATTTTATAATCCTCTTTCATTTTAAAATACTAGGCCAAACCTAATTCACTGTAACTTATTTGAGAGCTAAATACTAATTTCTAACACATAAAATGTAACTAATATATATTGAGAAAAACACATACAACTTAGTTATTAATTTTTGGACTGATGTTTCTATAGTTTGTTTGAAATTATAATAACACTTATATTATAACTTCAATCAACTTGACATGATAATATAAGCATAATAAAGAACACTTCGAAATGAATATAGAAAATAATTGAAAGGAATAGTTTAAATTCTTATACTTTGAAATAGATTACAATTATTACAAGTGGTAAAATAGATATACTATGTTCATTAGTGCTACAAACATAGTACATATTATTATTCTACAGATAAAATATTACCTTATTAAATGAGTTTACTTGGACT
This sequence comes from Nephila pilipes, assembly GCA_019974015.1. Classification (NCBI taxonomy): domain Eukaryota; kingdom Metazoa; phylum Arthropoda; class Arachnida; order Araneae; family Nephilidae; genus Nephila; species Nephila pilipes. The sequence goes on along the minus strand of BMAW01043817.1, from coordinate 273,862 downwards.
TCTATTCTACAACAAGAGTTCATGTAATTCAAATCGCATAATTTTTGATTTGACGAAAATACAATTTTTTGGTATGTAAAAGATATCTACAGTGTGTTTAGAAATTCTTAAGCAAAAATCTAATGGATGATAGAAAACTCTTAAGCAAGCAATAATCTCCACACAATGCATAGGTTGAAGGAAGCTGTACACCAATAGATGGCGCTATAATGGAAAGCATAAAGTGCGAGTTTCTTTCCACCTATGCATTGTATGATGAAAATTGCTTGTTTAGATGTTTTCTATCACCCCTTAAATTTTTGCCCATGAGTTGCAAAGCATTCTGTGTAACATAGAGAATTATAACTCTAGTATTTCATACTAATAAATGAAGATAGAATTGAATCCATAAGATATTATTATAGATAGCATTTATCAATTAAAATAATAATTGACTCTTAAAATCGAAATATCATCGAAATTTTTATTATAGTTAAATTAGGATTTCATTAAACCAAATGTCTAATTCAATTCAATTATCCTAGCAATAATAACTTATAAATACAAAAAATACAAACAAGACTATGATCTTCTGCATCAAAGATTCTCTCATCTGCACTGGTGTTCTAATTTAAGAGGATTTTCCGATTCAGTTGATTTTCTCAAAACCACTTTACAGATTTTAATGAAATTTGGTGTGTACATAGGGTTGATAAAATACAAGAAAATAACCTTCAAACAGTTATAATACACACACATTATCGTACGCAACACTCCGTGGAGTCGCAAGGTATGAAACAGAAGTTACAGAATAGAACACAAAAATATGTTAATAGGGGTATGATCCCCTATTACAGGTATATAGGCCTCGCAACGTGATTTATGTTGAAAATAAGGGAGTTTATGAGTTCCTGTAGCAATTGGTCCCACTCGATCAGCAACGCTGTTTTCAGGTCTTAGATGGTTCTCGGAAGGGGATTGTGAATTTAAATTGCTCTCCCCAGAGTGTTTCAGGCATGCTCTATAGGATTGAAGTCTGGAGATCTGACTGGATAATACATCCGGCAAATATCCTCACTTTCCAGAAATTCATCGACCAGCTGAGCTCTAAGTGACCTCGCGTTGTCATCCATTAAAAGGAAATCAGGACCAATTGGACCTCTGAATAGTTGGATATATGGCTCCAACGCCTCTTCCCTACTGTGTGCGGCCATCCAAAATTATGCCTGCACAGAACATCAAGCCTCCGTTGTCCGTAATAGTCTTGGACATTGTAGGGATGTAGTGGGTCCTTGGTTCTCTCCATGCTTCTAGCCAACCCACAATTCGCCACCTCATTCCATCATCTAAACGTTGGTCGTTACTCACTATTACTGTTTGAATTATAGTTCAAGCGATTGCTGCAAAAAACACCAAGAAATTCTGCAAAATGCGTTAGTGAACGAAATGCGGATTTTGGCACGCGCTCTTATAAATCCTGTATTTCAACTAGTTCCGCTCTCTCATTTATATGCTTTAGCGTATTCGACGTACAAGATTTGCGTCTTTGTTTCTAAACAGTATTTTTACATTCCGTTCAATTTTTTTCATGAAATTCTACAAAATATGCAAATTTTCTTAATTTTGAACACCAGTGTAATTAAAGAATACAAAAGATTTTGAAGCACATATCCATCTTATCCCACATTTCCGGCATCCCATGCACAAAAATAGCACTGATCAAGGTACAGATGTCTTGAAGCAGTATATCTAGATAACAGTTGATAAATAAGATACTTCCAAGCCTAGAGCATAATGCGGGTCAAAAGGAAATTATTTGAAGACAATTAGTAGCAATTGAGCGTTTATTCTGTGCTGTAATTTATTAGATGAAGAAAGAAAATTTCTTACCATTAAAATGAATACTATGGTAACTAAGATATCTTCAATAAAGAAAAGTTTGCTTAGTTTATAGCAAGTTAAAATAATTCTCAATGTCTTAAAAGAAATAAGGGCACTGGAAGCTAAATTAACATTCAGATGTCTGTATATTTTTATATGTGTTGATGTAAGAAAAACCACATATATAGGCATAATTATATATGAGCAATTAATAATCAATAGCTGTTAAATTTGAATTTCATAAACTTATGTTAAAGTTTTTATGATTCAGATTCCTTACTTTTCTTTACATATATTGCGCTATGCCTAAGATTTGTGTGAATGTTTATAAGAAAAATTATATTAAATATTTTGCATAAAGTTGATTTATTTTATTATGTGGAAGTTATTAGAGTTATGGATCAAGTAAATTTAAGAGAAAGAGTATAAGACACAATCCGAAAATGAAAATGAAAAAATCTTCCTTGAAGCCTATTTAAACCTACTTAACCTATTTAACCTTCCTTGAAGCCTATTTAAAAATAAAAATTTATAACCAGAAATTATGGAATATACTTTCCACTCACTCATAGTGTAACAGGTAAGTACCTGGTGGTGCTCTTAAAATTAAAGGACATAGGGGCGTTCAAACCAACAAGTTTATACTTTTGAGAGAAGATATCAGGAATATTGCTTTTGTCAAGAATAGAAAACCTTTCCAACCTGCATCAATTGTAATTCTTACAGGCTACTCCAAAGCATATTTTAAATAGTAATGGGCATTGTAGAGAAGGTATAATTACTTTGCTTTCTTTCGTTTGATTTCTTGTTTTGGTTTCGTGAACTTGTTCGTGATTAGTTGGACCACATAAAGTAAATCGCAGCAGCAGGTCAGAACGAGTAAAATCAATACTATAAAATTTCAATCATTTAAAAGTCTCAATAATGTTGAAATCTTTTGTTAAAGTGAAGAATATACCCTTTAAGTACTACAACTACTACTACAAAAGAAAAACCAACTACTTTTACCGATAAGGTTTAACAATTTTAACGGTTTATACATCGCAATTTGTATATGCATTTATACAGTATACAATCTGAGAGGGATCTCTATTATTAGTTTCAGTGGTCATCATTTCTAAATTGATTCTTCATTAAATGAAAAGTAATAGAAAATCACAAAATTCAATAAAGAGACGTTAGATATAAATTAAATCATTTTATTTGTTTCAGCCATGAATATTTAGTAAATGGTCTCCCTTTTGTCTACTAACTCTCAACCTACCTTAAACCTAGTTTTAAATAAAATAAGTAAATTCTAGCTTAGAAACTCACTCAGGTTCGAATAAGTTTAACCACAAATATTGGGGTATTCGAGAGGGTTTTTTATTTTTCCCCAATACGGATTCACTCCTAAAAGTCCTTAATATCCGTCAGTCTGTCATAGATGCCAGGTCATTCTCCTTATCATGCGCAAACTACTGGCTACTTAATATTAAGGGAGCATGACATGCGAGGAATAGTAAAATACAGTATTTAAGATTATTTGTTTTTTATGACATTATCTTATCAGATTATACGTAGAGCATTTATTTCCTGTGTGCCCAATAAAGATATTTTACCTGTTTTGTAGATCTATTAAAGTAATTTTTTCGTAAAAAGTTTTTTCTCCCTCTTACTTGAATATGGGAATGATTTTTTAGATATGTTTGTATTTAAGTTCTATTTAAGAATTAACTATCACATTATATGGTTTCTGTATTTATATGTTTCTATAAGGAATACTTAAGCATATAGCAAATCAATTTTCTTTTTTAAAATAATATCTTAATTCTAAAAAATAAATCTTTTGTATGAAAAAAGGTTTAAATTTTTTTTTCAAATTATAAAGCTCTATACTTCTTATTCATAGAATATATACATCGATATCATTAAAAATGCGTTTTACTGTTTTTAAGCATTAGTTTTTGTATGAGAAGTAAGAATTTTGCATATCTAAGCAATATGTTTTCATTTTTTTTTTTCAAAATTGTACTTAAATTCAAATATATCTCAAATATCATGTGTATGTTCAACTAATAGGGGGGGGGGAGTTTTGATTAAAATACTTTTATAGTTCTATAAAATGATTAAAATATCTTTATTGAGCCAACAAAAAAAATCTAAGCTCTTTTAATAATTTTAAAACACATTAAGTTACAAAAACAAGAAGTTTAACATTCGGTATTTTACTATTCTCACATACATGTCCTGTTCTCTCCTGTTCATTAACATTATTTATATTCATTTTTTTCATTATTTTACAGGTATTTCCTCCAATCCATTACCATTAAATATAACATTTATCTAATTTCAGTAGATCAAGTTTCATTTGATTGGAAATGTATTAGAAATTTAAATATAAAATTAGAAAGTAAATTCAGATATTAGTTAAAGGAAGATACGTGATTAGCCCATATAGAATTTTTTGGAACTATATATTAAAAGATAAAAAAGGAGTAATATTTTGTGTTTACTCGTTAGAGGAACACTATAAACTACTTACGAATGAACTAATAATTTTCAAGCCGTTGGGTAACAAAGATTAAAAGAGATCTGATTAATCATTCACTACACTTTCGCATCATGTCACAAAAGGATCTTTAGGTTTCGGTTTTGATGTCAAGATCAACATTTCTCGTTTATTTCAGCCGCTAAATTTTTATCAAATTAGGGCTCAAGTCCACGAATCAAATTGAAATTCCCCATCACTTTCAGATTTAACTATTTTACTAATAAATAGAGAATAGCTACAACTGGAATAGACCAATAACTGAAGAATAGCTTCTATTTTTTATTCAGTTACAATTTAGTAAAACATCTTGCATTTGTGTATCCAGTTCTTTTAAACACAATTTGCTTTCCATTCACCTACATAGATAAATCATTAAAGAATACTGTTGAATTTATTTGAATTTTACAACTTATGTCGTCTTATAATTTATAATTTTTTTCTTGGAAAGTATTAAATTTCTGCATTTTTCTAATTGACAAAAATGGAAATTCAAAGAGCAGTTTTGTTTGAACTCTTCGCTTTAAATTAAATTACAACAAACACAAGTAATTAACATAATTCTCTAATAAGAAATACCAATTATAATGTGAATGTAATATTATCAAGAGGTTAGAATTCATTCTGATCTTTTTCCAATTTTATTTTACAGTTTTCTTGGGTTTTTTTATACATTTCTTTTCAAATCGATACGAATTTTTCTTAAATTTATTGATAATTCGTTTTAATACAAATTGTCTTAGACTATGAACATTCCATGTATGTTAAAAAATGCATCGTAATTTTTTAGAAAAGAAACTATAATGATTAATAATTATTTTCTTAATTCAAAAAATTAAGGATTTGGGAGATCTTTAGTTTTTTTTTTTTTTTTTTTTTTAATTATGAATTGAATTGTAAACTTTGGATACAATATCTTATTAGGATCTTTTCGTGTTAAGTCAAATACATTTTTCTTCAGTTGATTAAAAAGATCATTATAATTCTTTACATTTCAAATGATAATTATTTATTTTGTTTTAATAATTAAATTACAAATGCATTCGTAGTGATGTAAATTATCATCCTTGCTTACAAACCCGAATTATACACATTTTTGTATTAAGGATAAAATTGATTTAGAATATTCAACAATGTTATTTAACTTTTGTCTAATATACAACGTATTTAAGTTCATTTGAATATTGAAATGACCATTAACTTTGCATGCAATCGTTAGACTCGAGAAATCTAATTTTCTGTGAATAATAATATGTATTGCTAAACTGAATATATTATCCAATAAAATATATGGCCAGGAAGGTATGAAAACTAATGACCAATTTGAGTAATGAATGAAATTTCGTAACGAAATGATTATTCGTTGCATTCCGTCTCGCCAATTTCTATTCAAATGTTTTTTTTCAAATTTTGTTTCTGACGAGCTTTTTTAAGCGGATCAGTAACACATCAATCAATAACTCCCGAGACTAACATTGAAAACAACATTTTTTTTGCAAATTTTGTTTTTATTCATCAACATAACACCTTTTGTTAATCAACTTTTAGGGTGATACAATCGTTCCAACGCTTTTCCAAATTTTTTTTTTTTTTTTCAAAAAAAATTTTTTTTTTTTTTTTTTTTTTTTTTCGCAAGAAATTTTTTTTGTTGCGAGTAAATAGCAATAAACAGCTTTCTGAATCATCGACTCGTTGCTGTTTTTGTTCCATCGAAAGCAATCGCGGCACCCACTTGGAAAAAACCTTTTTCATGCTCCATTTTTCATGAAGGATAGTAAATACACTTCCATATGATATCTGTGTCATCTCAGCAATCTCACGGAGCTTCACTTTACGATCTTTCATTATAATTTTTGTCACTTCACTCACATTTTCCGGTGTAACGGCTTCCCCAGGTCTACCCGAGCGTTCCGCGCCATTTGTGTCGGTACGACCACGTTTAAACACGGCAAACCACCGACAAATCGTTGATTTTGATGGACAAGAGTCCGGGTAACATTTTTCAATCCATTGTTTCGCTTGCACGGTGTTTTTACCCATTAAAAAACAATGTTTTATCAGAATACGAAACTCGGTTTTTTCCATTTTTTAAACAAACTACAAAGCGACTTTACTCCAACCTCGATAACTCAGCTGTTTCTGGTCCGATCGACTTAAAATTTTGACACGTTTCAAGCAAAGGTTAGTACTCTAGAAAGACTTGGTTACTGGTTTACTACGAGCATCATCTCTGGGTTAGTCTCGGGAGTTATTGATTGATGTGTTATTTACAATTCTCTCAGCTATGACCTATGTTAGATGATATTCGCTTCTGAATGAATGAATATGAAATATATATATTTCACTGTGTAAAATGATACGCCATTTATATTGGGCAAATCGTATATGTAGTATGCTTTTACTTTTCAAAAGTCTTCAGAATAAGAACAAAGGCAAAATAATGGTGCAAAACAATTTACATAATATTATATAAAGATGCATCTGGTTGAATGTAGGACGTGAAACTCACTGTTAGAAGTACACAAGAATAATAATATCTTAAAATGAATTATATCGGATTATTCACAGAAGTATTAAAAGTATTCGAGGTATTCAAAGTTTTATAATGCATATTTTGTTTTCCCCCAAGAAAATTCAGGCTGCCTCAATAAGAATTTAGAGTTACAAGACTGCCCTCCTGGGAAGCATTTCTTTTTATATCAAAGAACAATATTGTCAAAAGTTTTCCTTGTGCTATAGGTGAGTATTACTGAGTATTTTTTTATTATATTGAATAACAAATTAATATTATAGTTAAGACATTAAGTAAATAACGCGAAATTTGATCACTGGCATTCCTAAAGAAATTTCAGTTTACGAAAGGGTAATTTACAAATAAGATCAGTGAGTTACAGGGAGGTGAAAAATTTTTAACAGAGACAGTCTTTCACCGTTAAAAAAATGTTCCTTATATATTGAATCCAGTTAATTTTGATTGACTGATGGTTTTATTAAATCCCACTGGAAGCAACACGAGGGCTATTGGTGACGAACCTCGTAATTTTGAGCCTCTGTCAAGTGACGAAGATGACACCTGAGTTGGCAACTCTCTTTCGAAACTTCCAAACCATTTCAAAGGGAGGACTTGGAACCTCTGCAGATCTAACGCGTATCAGCCCTGCTACATGGCATGTCTTCAGTAGCATCACGGCTCGAACCCACATCTTGACGAAACCCGTCAACTGCAATTTCGCGATTATGACCACAAGGTTACCACGGCTACTATATTGAATCCAATGGAAAATAATTTGCAGTTACTAAATGCTTTTAAATTATAAAATATTCTGCAAACTAATCCATTAATTGCAAATATATCAACTAAACTAGCCTACAATACATTGTAAAGTCATATATATATATATATATATTCATGAAAGGCATATAAAATACCCAATATTGTAAAATCCATTCTAATGAAGAAATGCTTGGATTATTAAAATTAATTCAGTTTTTAATCATTTATCTATTGTTTGTTTTTTATTTGTTATGTATATATATATATATATATATATATATATATATATATATTGACTATAAGACAAATAGCAATAAATAATAAAACTTTACAAGTATCAAAATCTACTAAAAAGTATTAAAAAATTTTAATATAATAAAAAGTACTATATTAAGTATAGGAATGTAATTACACCTCATGAAAATTATTTCAAATGGGAGGTTTTAATTGATTGTATAATAGATTTATAATTAAATTATTCCTTCTTAAATTAATCTAAGAATAAATATTACGTGCCATTCGAAAGTTCTATGTCTGAGTTAAAACTTAAAAAACACTGTATGCCTTTTTATTAAATTTTAATATGCTTCATTTTAGAAAATTCCAAAATCCTACAACATGTAGATAAGTTTCTAGCAACAAAGCAATGTTATTGAAAGCAATAAGTCAAAAATGTGTTACCTAGTACCATATCAAAATTGGATGATTCCTGACATCCAATTGTATATAAATGAGGTCGTTACTTTATAATGTAGAAATTCATTCTATTTTAGGAACGCAAGCAACATCTTTTCAAATCAGCATCGTCAGGTTTCCCCACCCAGATGCATCTTTTATTCGGAATGTGAACGAAATAACACTGTCCTAGTTATTCGAATATTCCAAAATTTATTTCATTTCTGTTAGATATGTATCCGGTTTATCTCGATATATTTTGAAAGTATCTGTGTCATTTTAGCTCACATTTACGAAAAATGTGAAGAAAGGATACTTTATTACTGAAATATACCAGATTTTATTGATGATCATAGTCTTTTGTTGAACAGAATTCACACCCACGACTCAGCTAGAACAGGTTCGTAAATGAGCTTACGGTCATGTTTATTATCCAGGGGTCTATTTTTTTAAAAGTCTAATGAAGAAATCTTCGAATATTAGTAATGTATATATATATATATATATATATATATATATATATATA
>BMAW01043817.1:176296-264897 GCA_019974015.1 Nephila pilipes | reverse complement strand
TATATATATATATATATATATATATATATATATATATACATTACTAAAATTTGAAATACATTTGTGTGTTTTACTTTTTTTTTTAAATAAAACATTATATGTGTAATATTTGCCTTATAATTTTTATTTTTAAATTATTTTCTTGACATCATTGTTCACTTCTAATGAAGAATTGTCTTAAGAAATTAAAATGTATTATCAGTCAATTTACAATTTCCTTTTCAGTTTTTCTATACAACTTATTTCTTGTAAGAAAATATACAGTATTCTTTCCTTCTCTAAAAACAGGTAGCCCATCAAGATTCTGTCACCTTTTGGACAGAAAACTTTGTGACAGGAATGGTAGACTAGACAGTTTTGAATGTAGATAAATGATAATTAAAGTCAGGTTTCATTGAAATACATCATTCTTTCCCTGACAGTAGACATTAAAATATAAAGAAAAGATTTTAAGAGCAAAGGGTGATATCTCTTGCTTTCAGAGTTTCTTTAAAACAATTATCAGCATAAAAAGCTTTATAAGCTTAGAGTATTACCTCCTCAAACAATTATTTGCTTAGTTTTATAAAACTAAGTTTAAATTGTAATTTAGCATCAAATCCTTAGAAGTCCTTACAAATTTCGGGAACCATAAATAAGAAGATAAATGTATGTTATGATGTGTATATTCAAACTGAAATAATTACTTCTACATTTTCTTTCACATAAGTATGTACACCAAAATAAATCCTTTTTTCGTTTACAAACTAACAAAACTTAAATTGTTCCTAAAAGTGAATGATTTTTTAAAACAACTCATAAAATTCCTTATAAATGCAAACTAAAATATTTGCTATTTGTTTTTAATTAAAAAATGCGCGAAACTCATTTAAATGTAACAAGTAAAAGAACAAGGATCGTTCAATAAGTCCTTAGAAATCCCAAGAGAAGTTGCTCGTAGCATCTAAAATTATTTGCTTTTAGTAAGCATGATGACTAATCCGTCAACTGTCTTAGTTTCAATTAGCCGTATTCATAGATGACGACGACTATCAATTCTTCGATCATGATACATTTCGCATCTCAAAAATACTTCGTCATAACTTTTTTGGAAGATGAGATCAGTCTCGCCTTCTATGTAGTTCATTCACCGAAAACAACCCATTATTTTGATTGTTGCTTGGCTTCTGGTGCGAAACGATGAATTCATTTATCATTGAAGGTGACAACTCGGTGCAAAATGACTTCAATAACTCGACAAGAAAACAAATTTTAATTCAGCAGCAAATGACTAGCAAATCAAAATTAACTTATAAATCAATGTCAAATTTGTTTCGGCTCCGTTTAACAGATGACAAGAACCAATGGTAACAAAAATTTACCTTAATGGCATTATCTTCAAATAAAAGTACTTATTGAACCACCTGAGTTAAAAAATTTTGTTGAGCGGAAATATTAAAATAACAAAAGTATTTCTCTGCTCTATTCATTTCAAAATTCAAATGTTTTTATTCAATCATTTAGATTTATTAAGAATTTCAAATTTTCGATAACGTTTTTATGCTCTGCTCAGACATAACATATCAAAGCCGTACATCATTGTAAATTTTGTATGAATATTTTTAAGGAAACTTTCGTGACAGAAACAAATATTTTGACTATCATAATTTTTTTTAAAAAAATGGGGAAAAAATAAGTAGATTTTAATCTTACCTCGTTTCTTTTCTCACTTAAATCCATTTTTGTTCATCGAACTACTTCATGTATTTCCTATCACAGATTTCGTGTAATAAAAAAATAGAATGCAGCCATACTGAAAATGAACTGTTATAAAACTTAATTATTTTGGTTTTATTATTATATATATATATGTGTGTGTGTGTGTGAAAGTATAGTAAATCATTACAAACTCAAATAACAAATTCAATAAACAGAAAAATGTCTAACACAAATTTTGATACCTAATCATATAATTTCTTAGATGGTTTTACATTACATATATATATATATATATATATATATATATATACTGGTGTTCAAAATTAAGAGAATTTTCCAATTTGGTCTATTATCTTTAGTACTACTAGATAGATTTTAATGCAATTTGGTGTGTACATAGGATTCATAAAATACAAAACACTAACCATTCAAAAGTTATAATACACTTCCATTACCGAGCTTAACACTCATCGGAGTTACAAGATATGAAACAGCAGTTGCAGAATAGAACAAAAAAAATAGATTAATAGGGGATATGGTCCCCTCTTACAGATATATAGGCCTCGCAACGTGATTTAAGCTGGAAATAAGGGAGTTTATGAATTCCTGAGACAATTGGTCTCACTCGTTCAGCAACGCTGTTTTCAGATCTTGGATGGCTCTCGGAAGGGGATTGCAAATTACAATTGCCTTCCTAAGAGAGTTCCAGACATGCTCTATAGGATTGAAGTCTGGAGATCTGGCTGGCCAATACATCCGGCGAATATCCTCACTTCCCAGAAATTCGTCAATAAGATAAGTAACACATCAATCAATAACTCCCGAGACTAATCCAGAGGTGGCGCTCGTAGTAAACCAGTAACCAGGTCTTTCTAGAGTACTAACCTTTGCTTGAAACGTTTCAAAATTTTAAGTCGATCGGACCAGAAACAGCTGAGTTATCGAGGTTGGAGTAAAGTCGTTTTGCAGTTTGTTTAAAAAATGGAAAAAACCGAGTTTCGTGTTCTGATAAAACATTGTTTTTTAATGGGTAAAAACACCGTGCAAGCGAAACAATGGATTGAAAAATGTTACCGGACTCTTGTCCATCAAAAGTAACGATTTGTCAGTGGTTTTCCGAGTTTAAACGTGGTCGTACCGACACAAATGACGCGGAACACTCGGGTAGACCTGTGGAAGCCGTTACACCGGAAAATGTGAGTGAAGTGACAAAAATTATAATAAAAGATCGTAAAGTGAAGCTCCGTGAGATTGCTGAGATGACACAGATATCATATGGAAGGTTTTTTGAAGTGAAGTGAAAAAGGTTTTTTCCAAGTGGGTGCCGCGATTGCTTTCGATGGAACAAAAACAGCAACGAGTCGAAAAAAAAAGATTTGGAAAAGCGTTGGAACGATTGTATCACCCTAAAAGGTGATTAACAAAAGGTGTTATGGTGATGAATAAAAAAAATTTTTGCAAAAAAAAATGTTGTTTTCAATGTTAGACTCGGGAGTTATTGATCGATGTGTTATTCGATGTACAAGATTTACATATTTGTATCGAAACAGTATTTTTACATTTCGTTCAATTCTTTTCATGAAATTCTACAAAATATCAAGATTATCTTAATTTTGAACACCACTATATATATATAAACTGCTGTTTGTAGAAAATGCAACACCATGAAGGAATCATCAGAATCAAATGAAATTCGCAGCAAATGTCAATTATAGGATATTATGCAAATTAATAAAGTTTCAGAGCCATCGCGCGTGCGCGGCGCGCGCAGCGCCCTCTGAATTGATGCTGAAAGCGTATAAATAAAGTGCTGTAGCGGGACGTTGAAAAAAGTCTATGATTATTTGTTAGTGGCAAACGTTTAGTGAGACCTGAGTATGCCTCCACGACGGAAGAATAAGAAATTCAAGCAACTTACGGAGTTTGAACGAGGGAGGATAATCGGCCTTCGAGAAGGAGGATTTTCCTATCGCGCAATAGCAGCTCGTATGCAGCGGAACAGTTCCACAGTGATGCGAGTTTGGAAGCAGTGGACCGACGAGCACCGAACAACTCGAAAAACAGGCACTGGACGACAGAAGGTGACGTCAGAGCGCGATGATCGACACCTGCTCCGCATGGCGGTGAATGATCGCACAGCTTCCTCCAGGCAGCTGGCAGCACGTTGGTCTACTGCTACAGGTGTACAATTGTCGGCTTCGTCAATTCGTCGTCGTCTGCTGCGCCGTGGATTGCGTGCAAGGGTGCCTTTATACAGGATTCCCCTCACGGCGAATCATCGACGGCTGCGTCGGCAGTGGGCTCTTGAGCACAGAGACAGGCGAGCTGATTGGCACCAAGTTGTCTTTTCAGATGAATCACGCTTCAATTTGTGGACCCATGATGGCCGTGTTCGTGTTAGACGTTATGCCGGTCAACGCTGCCTTCCTGAGTGTATTATTGAACGACAAAGTGGTCGAACACCCGGAGTTATGGTCTGGGGTGCGATTTCGTATCATGGACGATCCAATTTGATACGAATTGAGGGTAATCTCAATAGCAACAGGTACGTCCGTGAAGTGCTACAGCCCGAAGTCGTTCCTTTCCTTCAAGGCATCCCTGGAGCTATCTTTCAGCAGGATAATGCACGCCCACATGTTGCGCGGACTGTTCGAGACTTCTGTTCAGCACAACGCATGCAACTTCTTCCTTGGCCTGCTTATTCACCGGATATGTCGCCTATTGAGCACGTGTGGGATATGGTTGGTCGGCGTCTCGCTCGTGATCCGCGTCCTGCAGTTTCCAAAGACGAACTTTGGTTGCGCATACAAGCGATATGGAATTCTCTTCCTCAAGCAGATATTCAACATCTGTTTGACTCCATGCCACGTCGTATAGCAGCACTTATTGCAGCGCATGGTGGCTGCACTAAATACTGATTTCGGACGCTTAATTTGTTTCTTTTGTTTTGAAAATTTCATCATTTATTTGTATCAGTACAAGTCGTTTCTGCATTAAATTTCATTTGATTCTGATGATTCTTTCATGGTGTTGCATTTTCTACAAACAGCAGTATATATATATATATATATATATATCATATGAAATTGTAATACATGCATAATAATATGTAAATGTATGAAAAGTGTGCTCATAAACACTATTAGAGAACATATATTTATTATTCATATTAGATATATGATCTCGTGAATAATAAATTCTTTACATTCACTTTCTTTTCTATAATGCTTCAAAACATGTTCAATAAATAAATGCATTAATTCAATGATTAGATGTTGATTCTTTTCTCCGAAACATTCTTTAAAATTTGAATTACTCAAAATAGTTAAAAAGTCGTTCGATAAAAATTACCTCAAATCCACTTTTATAACTGAATATCTTTTCGGCAAATAATGTCATTTCAAACTGATGACTGAAGAGTTGTCATGTTAGGAATTGAAAGCAAAATCATTAAAAGATGATAGTACATAACGAACAGTGTTCTGACAATCGCATGCATTAAGCAACCAGCCTGCACTGTAATGGTTTATTTTTGTGAATGACTTTGTATTATTGGAATTTCTTTCCTCAATGTAATTTTTTCTTAGTCATTTAAAACATTAAATATACTACACCTCCGTATTTAGTTTAACATTGAGGTTCAAATCCTGTCACATTTTATACACTATAATAGATACGCACATTTGGGAAATATTTTATTTCCCATATGCGTTTTGGAAACAGATGTTTCTTTCCATGTCTCGGTGAAAACTGTGCTACAAGATTTAATGATTTATGTGCATTTAAAATCGTTGCAGAATGAAATTTAGGAATTGAAGGCTTTCCAGTTGTCTGCATTTTTTTCCCTCATCATCTCGTTTTTAATTTCCTTTCCCTTGAATAGCACTTCTAGTAAAGCACACTTTGTAAAAAGAGAAAGATTTCTTGATGAAAATTGCATTTCTCTCTCGTTTCCTTTCCTTACATTCCACAAGCAAATCTTTTACTTGAATTAACGTTCTTTCTTCACAGTTAGATGAAATAAAATTCCTTATTAGTTGCAATGTCGAAATATAGTCAATAATCCCGAAGAAGTAAAGGTTATGACCCTCAGTAAGACCTGCTAACACAACATAATAAAATACAGAATCCAGAGAAAATCTTAAAAATAAAACCAACAATGACTGAAATCATAATCTCAGATGTGTAGACTAAACATAATGTGTAAGATTTGCTCAACACAAGAAACGACGCTGAAACACCCTCAAATAGCTTATAAAAAGAGCTAGAAAATTTTAATCTCATTGATCAATTTTTTTCTAGTGCTGGTATATGTGATTAAATTATTTTCCAAATAATTTAAAAGATGCTCTCGAAAGACTTCGTTAAACCCGGTAAGGAACCGTCATCCGTTAAGTCGTACAGACCAATTTGTTTATTTGCAACATTAGGGTAACTTATTGGGTGTGTTTTTGTCAATGGATTATACTTCTGGATTCATCAAAAAAATATTATTCCCTCATTTCAGTTTGGGTTAAAGAAAAATTCGACTGGGATCACGCAATTTTATATTTAGTTTCGCCTATTAATACAAAATATCTGCAAAACATGTAGCTGTTACTTTAATCGATATCAAGTGAGTGTTGTGCAATATAAATTAGTCTATTTAATTTAATAATTTTTAGAAATCTTTATTTCCTAATCTGATTTCATGAGTTTATTTATTCTTACATAATAAATCTACATATTATTTTTTCTAAATCTAATTTGATTGGTTTCACGATAATAATTTAGATATTAATTGCTAAAACTATTTAGTTCAAGCTTTGAGAATGATTTGGCAATTATTTCCTACGGAAATTCCATTAGAAATCCAGAATGTAGAAGCAATATTTTAATTACTGTTATATTGTAAGTTAGAGATCTCGAATGAAAAATCTGATTTGGGGTATTGTTTAGATGCCCTTCTATTCGTTACAAGGGAACTTGTGGTGGCAGTGTCTTTAGTCCGTTCGCTCGCAGCGTATCACATGCGATATGCTCGCGTTTGCTCTCCTCCTGTGTCCAGAGTATCACATTTGATACGCTCCGTGAATGTCTTCTACGGCCCAACGTATCAATAGAGATACGCTTGATGAGAACGTTTTATTTTATTTTTTTAATGTTACTATATGGAGTTACAATACCACGAAATCTACATAGATAGGTTATTTGGAGTTTTGACTTTAATGATATGAGCTTGGATTTCACTTCTGGCTACCAGGGGGAGGGTTATTGTTCAAAGAACGTGTTGCGGCACGGCTCTTTAAATGTATTAACATGATTTAAAGGGTACGCTTGCTTTCGGTTTGCTTTTTTCTTTCTTGCTTGCTTCTTAGAAGTTCGAAGGAGAATTTATGTATGTTTAGGATGGTTAGGGCTTTTGGTAGCAGATGCTCTCAGCTGTTCGTTTCATTCGGTCTGCTTTCATTTGTACCGTGACGAAAGGAAGTATTTATCTGATAATGAGATTTGCGAACTAATGAATGAATCTGACAGTGATGTTAGCGAAAATAATCCATATCTGTACTTAGACATTAAAGTAAAAAAAAGGACGAAAAGATGTGTCCTTTTCTCAAATTCTTGCGTGAAGCATCAAAATATGTTTGTAAGACATGTGACGTTGGACTATGCATCGATTTTTTTTATAAATATACCATACAGCAAAATAAGATTTATTTTTATACTTATACATTTCATGGTATAATGATGTACCATGTAATGGTACATCATTATACCATGAAATTTATATAACAAATATAAATATATTTTGTATTTTCTTAAAAGATATGATTTTTATGTAATTATTTTATGTAAAAAAACATACAATTTTCGATTAAATCTTTTTTTTTCCTTCGTATATATTAAGTTTAATGCATTTTAAATAATATTTGTAAATACCAAAGCATTTTAATAAATTGCTGTTTTTAGATTAATTTTTTCGTGAATTAGGCTTACTATCTAAAATCTTCTGGGCACAGCGTGACACTCCACGTTAAGAAGCCGATGGCCCAGAGAAGCACTTCTTTTTTCTCCCTCCAGAAGCGAAAGTGTTAATTGAAACATAATTTTCAAACTAAACAAATCCTACTCTACAGTTTGTAAAATTTATGAATGCATAGGGTATCTGATTGATCGAAGATCTCCTTATATCTTATATTATTAATCTTAAGGAAATAATATCTCGTTAATTTTGATATGGTTTCCTTCGGTAATTTCAATTTCAAAAATTATAAATTGATGTATTTTTTGTTATTGAACCCATAGTAATCTATGGTAAGAAATTCATGGGGGGGGAGGTATTCACACCTTCTCTTAAATTACTAAATTAAATTCTATTTAGACAATTTATTTTTTAAGAATTAGAAAGATCTATAGGACATCTCCAAGTGCTGCTTTGCAGATAATATAATGCTGAGGCTACTAGTGTATAATTCATTATTTTATCATGAAATTAATAAATATCCCATTCGTCTCAAATATTTCGCTCAGAGTTGTTAGTTCTGAAATACAAGTTCTTTCTTTTTTGGCTCCCCACTCTGAGGGATCTGATATCAACGATTGGATACGAAACTGTATGCGCCGTGTGTGTCTTCCATCAGAGTTTCCTAAACATGGTCTACTTGCTTAAACTTCATTATTATAATTCAGTTTCCAGGCCGAGCTCTCAGCAGTTGGATTTATCGTATTGTGAGACATCTCTCATAATTTCAAATTTACTATTTACCAGTATACCAACAGCTTATCATCAATATTATTACTGCAGAAATCCATAAATACATCAGCTTATATTGATATCATTAAAAAATTAGTAACTCATTCTGATTTTTACGATTTATACTGGGTTCAAGCCTACATCGTTTCTTATTACAATAAAATTGCTCATTTATTTGCAGAGATCGTTGTCACTGAAGGTGAGAAAATGATAGTCCCTATACCCCTCGGTGTCACATAGTTAAGATTTTAAAAACATAAACTTATTAATGATTGCGATTTATACTGGTCAAGTAGTTATAACGTTTTTCAAGTCCAATCCTATATTCCAAGACTAAATTTAAATTTACATTCACATTTTCAGGTTTCATTACCTGCTTCTTAAATGATAACGGCACCTTCGTTTGTTATTTCAATTGTTTTAATTTGATACATACGAATTTAAGTTCTTGTGGCTCTGATGGAAATGTTGAGTACTACGTTGTCTTTTGCCACTTTGACAAAAGTTTTCATTTAAATTGTAGTATTATTGAAACAAAACCTATTTGGCTAAAGTCTGTGTGTGAAAACTCTGTAGGTACTTGAAGTTTAAATCTAGAGCTTTAATGACTAATAAAACTATTTTACAAATTTCTTAACTGTTTAAATTTTTGCTTACATTTCTGAATATATTTCACAATTCTACTTTTACTATTTTGATTAAATACATGGCATTTATTTATATATATATATATATATATATATATATTTGTCTAATACTTCAATTTTAATTCACGAATTTGTGGATGTTTTTTTTTTAATTGAGTCATCATTTAGTCTTTTACACATCACCTATTATTCATTTTATTTCTGCAAGAAAATTCTACTGCTAACCTTTTATTTTAGTGTCTAATACATTCGCTGTTCAATAAAAACATTTTAAGCTTTTATTTACTTTTATATTTTTCAATTATATAACGTTCAAACAAGTTATTTGTTCAAACAAGTTGTGTTGTATCCTTCCCTTTCTTATCAAAAGTTCTTCTTTGCCAATAAATTCTTCGTCCGGGGGGGATAGTCTCCCGGAAGGCTGATTTGTATATAAACCCTTGTGATAGAGCTTGGTCTCATTGAACATTCCACCATTAGTTGTCATGTTGTTTCTAAGTTTGTGACGTCAAGAAACAGTCAATCAATCATGAAGCAAGCCTCTCTTTCTTTATCTGCTGAAAAAAACAAAATTTTATTTTTCCTTCACATATTTTAAAATCAGAATTGCTGTGGAAGAAAACTAAAGAAAAATACAGATATATATCTTAATGTTAAGAAATTATCTTAATATTAAGAAATCAGTATCCTGAAGCAGAATAAAAACATTGATAATAAAAATATATAACATTAAAACATTAAAAAATTGGGAAAATGAAATTATGCGTAAAAATTTATATGTTCCCTCACAATATACATTGTAAATAACTATTTTTTAAATAATACTAACATGTATTATAAATATTTCTCAGTAAAAATCTATAATTATTAGCAAATATACCTATTATCTTTCAAAAATTATAAAAAAATACTAAACAGTGGTGATCTTGGAATTAGTACAAATATATATACATATATATATATACATATATATATATATATATATATACGCTCATGATAAGCAAATAATCTAAAGATATAAAAGAAATAGATAATTTTAAATCTAAATATATATCTAGACGAGTCATATATATAGTTAGCATAAATCATAAAAAAATAGTGTACTTAAAAATTCAGAATATTAATAAATCTTCAATTTTTTATAATTCAAGAAATGTGAAAACGAATGTAAATCGTAATTATTTCGCTTTTTTGGCAGTAGGAATTACATTCACTCTTTCAAATCAATTCTGAATAATTATTCAACTACTATTAACTTAAGGGAGCTTTCCTTATTGAATAACGTTTAAGTAGCTGGATAGCAAAGCTGAATGAATGTGATTTACTTCTCTTTCATTTATCTTATAAAGAATCAAATGCTTACGAAATGGGTTCAAGTAATGCAATAAATCAAAGTTGTTTTGTAGTGAATGTAGTATATGAATATATGTATGACCGCGAGGAACAGAAAGACAATTTAGAAACCGTACTCAATAATCAGTATTTTTAAAACAATTTTATCTCAAAGTACACAGAAAATGTTAATTAAATTTCTCAGTGATAGTTAAATTCTGAAGGTAAAATAGAAATGAAAAGAACTGTTGATGCGTTGCTTAAAATGAAAAATTTGAAAGAGCATTTTTTTTTAAATCCAGCAACTTTACATTTAAAATAAAGTTAGATTTCATTGAATTTTCTCGTTTTTTAATGCGAATAAGTAAGTAAATAAATAAAAACGACACTTTTGGGTATCCCAAACTCAAAAATTATTTTCGTGTTACCAGTGTGTTACCATTGTCAAAAATTATTACGTTATTGTTACCATTGTATCTAAACATTTGTTAAGCTATACCATCCAAATTTGACAACGATTCACAGGTCAGGATTGTTTGTTACTGAGAATGATTGTATTAACCTTTTTCATCCAGTTGTCAGACTCAATAAAACATGCATTAATCATTAACATTGGAAATCAAAAACCTTGTAAACGTAGAGTTGCTTCCTGTGCATTTGCTTAAAAGAGGCAAAGATCAATTTCATAAGCTTGAAAATGTGTGACTATTATTTTTTGAGATACAAAAGGAGCCATACTCACAGACGTTAAAAAGGATCACTGGCGAATACCACAGTAAGTTACCTAATTTCCATTTCCTTATTTTAACATAAGTAATTTTTTAGCTGCCCTCATATATTAAAATTTGAATGAATTTCATATATATTTTTAACATAAAAGTTAGAAAATAAAATAAAATTTGCTTAGAAAAACTTAAAATCGAATAAAATGAATGTTTAATAAAATTCAATGTTACGTATTTAAGAGGTCTCAGATACTTTCATATGTATTCATACATGCGAAGAAACATCCTTTTTAAAACCATTATAAAATACCAATGAAACAGAGCAGAAATTTGAAATTTTTATCACATAATATATATATTTAAATTGTTTATCATACTTTCATATAATTTTAAATTTTTTTAAAAGAAATATAAATTAAGTTTTAAAAAAAATATAAATTAAGCACTTTTTCAAAAAAACAGGCACTTTTCAATAAAAATATTTTACTTCAAGAAGGATTGTAAAGCGTTTCTTCATCAAACATTACAAAAGTATTGCTATTACAAACATTACAGGTCAAGGTCGTGGACTCGCGGCCGGAGTTTTCGTTCAGTCGCGGGTTCGATCCTTGGTCGCCAAAGACCCGGGGCTAATGCACGTTAAATCTGTTCGGGGCTCAAAGTCCTCCCGTTCGCGTTGATTGGTGGGCATCAATGGTTGGCGCCACGATCCCAAATGTCCCTCATCGAGGCGCCTTCGTATGATTCGAGAAGACACAGGGGGCCCTAGTCAAGATGTTTCCTGTGTCTGGATGGCGGCCGATGAAGCAATTGGCTGTACACGTGCATTTCTTACGATGTGGCGGTCTTCTCGATGACTGGTCTGTCGAGTGCGTCCTGAGCCTGGTCTTCGTGTAAATGACATGTCTCGGATCCACTGGTCCCAACACCTCCTCACAACACAATCAGAGCGGCCTAATTGACAAGCTACTCGCCTAGCTGACCACCCAGCTTCCATCATGCCGATGATTCTCCCCCTCTCAAACTACGACAGCTGCTCATATTGTCTTCAAAAACGGCGTAATTGCATGTCTACCTCAGAGTTTCCTTTGTAACCGATTCAGCACACTGAAACAAGCTTTGGTTACCTGCTTTATACTCCACGGAGAAAGAGTTAAACGCCCTCTACCGACTATACGTAATATGCAATCACGCTGCATTTCTAATCATTTGCATATATCCCCGACATGTACCTTCATGCCAAGTTTCGTTACGATCCCGCAATTATTTCTTGGTGCGCTAACTTTTTTTGTCCATGAATATATGATTTTAGGCTTGCACCGTTTAGTTATTTTGTAATTGAAAGTCGATAATTATCAAAGAAAATGTTGTATAAATATTTAAAATTTCAAACTTGCAACTTTAATTTTTCTCAATTCAATATTTGAAACCCTACATAAATTAAAATGCCTTAAGTTTAGAAAATACGTAGATGATATACAAAAATTAGAAAAAAATGAAGTGTAAATTTTATTTATTTATTGTTTACAACCCAACACATCTTCGTTTTGTCCGAATTTTGAAAAAAAGGTATGAAAAAAAATCGTTTAAACAAATGTAGCGTGTAATTCACATGGCTTTACAATGCAACTTCTGAAAAATTAGTGTAATACATTACTTGTAATAAACAAGTCATGTGTTATGCAATGTAGTATACATTTCGGTGTTTATCCTATTTGAAAATTTACAGATTTGATGTTGAGAAAATTGGCATTTTATTCATACAAACGATTCTTACACATTACGAAATTTATTCTCTTTGGATGGTTAGAAAACTTTTAAATTATCGGAGGCCATTATTTTCCAATTGCTACTCATGTTTAATGTTTCTGGATGCTACGCCTCAAATTACCTTCTAATTCAAATTTATTATTAATTCATTTATTTATAAATATTACGCTCAAATTACTGGCTATTATTTGTTACTCTATCTATTTATCGACTACACATTCTTCTTAAAAACGTAATTTAAAAACATTAAATTACATTTTCAATACAAATACCGTCTTTGGAACAAAAAGCAACACATGCTAAGAAATTTAACATCATCACAGCAAATGTTGCCCACGATTAAGGTCAAAATGATAAACAGAAGTGTTTTATTCGTATTAAAGCTGTAGAACAAATGACTCATTCTTGGAATATTTGCATAAAATACTTATACTGACACTATCATTCAACTGAAATCTTGATATATAAAAGACACTACAAAATTTCTTTCAGAGCGATTTTGTAAATAAGTTATCAACGCTTATGTTTTAAATCATGATTTTAATTAATATGAATGAATTGCATGCAAATTATTCAGATTATGAATTTTTTCTTTCACTAAAAAATGTATGTAGATTCATGTAAATTTTAATTTGAAAATGCAAGAGTTATTGATTTTTTTCTAATATTTTCTTAATAATATAGGATTTTAAAAATTTACAAAAACAGAGAATATTAAATTTTGTATGGCTTACATACATGCAATAATAGTATTATAGTTTTTGTTATAAAAAATTAATGAAAATTGTTACTATACTGCTTTTAAATGTATATAAATTGCTTATTATTTTACTACATTAACCTTGTTGAACACAAAATAATAAAAATCAAACATTAAACTGGATAAATATGACTTTCAGAATACATTTTATAAAAGAGAATTTGGAAGAAAGAACACAAATGTGCACTCAAAAATACGTTCTCTTTTTGAAATAATTATGGTGAAAGGAAAATAATATTTTTAACTTTATTGGAGGCGATATCTGTATTCATGTATCATATTTGGCTAAATTCGTTCTGAAAGACACCTACTAATGAGTACTAATATGTGTATTCAAAATTGAGAGAAAAAAATCAATCTGCCTATTGAGGCCATAAATCAATCTTTAATGAAAAATAAATATTAAAATTAATAGTTTCATTGATGGCTAACATATGTTTAATCACGCAGTATATGTTATAAACAAAGAGGATTGGTTCAATAGGTATTTGTATTTGAAGATAGTTGGCATCATTAAGGTAAATGTTATTATCATTGAGTGCTGCCTTCTGTAAAATAGAGCCGAAATTAATTTGACATTGATTTGTGAATTAGTTCTGTTATAGTAGTCAAATCAAAATTTGATTGCTGCCGCGTCAGGTTGTCAAATTCGATGATAAATGAATTCCTCGTTATGCGCAAAAAATCTAGCAAAAACCGATACAAAGGGGTACTTCAAGTGAATCTGCTCAAAAGAAGGTGAGGATTATCTCATTGGCCGGAAAAGTTTTGATGAAGAATTTTTGAGGTGCGCAAGGCATTAGAATCACAAATTCGAGTAAAGGAGAATTAGACACCTGCTAATCATGATACTTACAAAAAACAAACAATTTTTGATGCTACGAGCGCCATTTTTTTGGATTTTCTGAGGAATTTTTGAATGACCCATCGTACAATACTATATCATGAAAGTGTCCATCCACCATCGTACATTGCAACCATACAAGAAGTTTCATTGACACAACTTTATAATTGACTCTTTTATATATTCACCTAAGCATTAAAGAGATCCTAAAATAAGGTTTTATAAATCATAACTTGAAACTGATGTTTGTACATATAATTATATGCACACATGTATTTTATTCAACAAATTATATTAATGCAGTGTTAAAGTGTAAATAACTCAAACCAAATTTATAGGTACTTGAGCTATAGTACGAATTGAAATTAACGGAGTTTATAATAAATACGTTCACTGTTGCAAGAATTAAGTGTTTACTCTGAGTATATCTTAACTATTTTCAGACAATATAGTTATGAACATGTAATATGTGTATGTCCGTGCGTGTAAGTGCTTTAGTGTGTATGTGTGTATGTGTCAAGATCTTCAGAGCAGGGATTTTCATAACTAATTATTATGATTTATATATTGCATTATTTAGTTATCTCAAAATTGTTTTCAGAAGTCTCTATTCCGTCTTGGAATACTATTTTTTTTTAAAAAAAAAGTTATCTTATTGAAAATACGATTGTTACATAATGAGTATGTATTTTTAATAAATGAAAGATACATTAAGAAGTAAATTTTAGATTTAATTTTCATAATAAAAGAAATATATGAGTTTCATGAAAATAATATTTAATAATCTACAAGTACATATTGTGTATACAAAAATTATTTAATTGCAATAAACATCTAACTGTTGATTAAGTATTACCTTAAATATACAACATTCTGTAGTATTTTTGTTATGTTTTATTCGAGTACACACCTATATCACAAATAAATAAATTTCCCTTTTCTCAGTAGAAGAATAAGAAAAAATACAGGAAAGCAGGTGGGAAATGAGATTACTTTTTTTCCAAATCAGAGAGTTGACATGAATCCATTTTACTTTTATCCCATTTTTCTCGGTGATTCAGAAAGAAATAGGATAAAAATAAAATACGCCAGATTTGGCGAGAATTTTCATCCCTACAAGAATATGCCAAATAATTCGCCAAAATGTGAAAAGCTTCGTAGGAATGAAATGTAATCCTCTTAAATGTTAGCTACGAGGAAAGAAATAAAGAAAGAATTTTGAATTCCTACGAAATGGTCACTTTTAAGAGCAATAATCATTTCAGAGGGATATATTGCTTTATTTTCTGTAATATATACATACATTATCGACGAAAACTTCCTTTCTGAATAAGGTATATATTGACTAATTATTATTTTGAAGAACAATCTCTTATATTAAACAAATGTTGAAATTATTGTCAACATTTGTTGGGAAGTAATGTAAGACATGCATTACTAGGTCTGTTTTGTGGCCCGGGAAAGTTTTGCCCTTGTGTTGCCTCTAAGCATGATCAATCAATCAAGTGGTCGAGTAATATGTGTTACAAATTATTTATCAAAAATATGCACCTAAATAAGTAATTATAATATTGTAAAATGTCTATTGTAGACAAGTATCAGATTTTATTTTATGTAATGTATTATTAAAATAATGGATTACAGGTCATATATTCGAGATATAAATATGAATGACAAATCACTTGAATTTATTTTCAGTTTATGTTTGAATTGTTTCATGTCAAAGTGAGTTTCATAAATTAATATTAATTAAGTTTATATAGAAAAGAAAAGGAAAAAAATATTCGACTTATAAGTAAGATTTCATATTCGTTTCAATGTTTACTCAAACTTGGTACAAAATGTATTTTTAGTTAAGTGACAAAAAAAATTCACTTTCTTCCTCAATGTCGGTGACGATAACTAAAAATCTGAAAGTTTATTTCTAGATTAATGTATTTTTTTCCTAAAACAGAAATCATATATATTTCTTTAATTGAAAAATTGAGTTAAATCAATAGCCAAATACGTTTTACTATATTGCATGACATTATTAATTGCAACTTTACTTTATTGGAATTTAAAGCTAATCTCTTTCATTCCATGATTTAAAACTAAACGTTTAATTGTTTGGATTTCAATTTGAGAGAAAAATTGATTGTTTACTATACTTTACGACTTTATATTTTTTACTAGCTGTCTGATATTTGTACATCGAATTTTATAAAATTACGGTATGGATATAAGCCAGGAGCAAAATTATATTAAATGAGAGTATTTGATATTCTTCAAATAACATGAAGATTATCATATTTAGTAGAATAGTTAGTTTATAGTTTTGTACAGTTAAAGATTATTTAACGATTATTCCGAATCATTGTAGGATATCAAATCAATAACGAAAGTATCGATTTTAACTTTAAATATTTTAGTCTAATAAAATAACAATTTTTTGTATTATTTAATATCTAAGAGGTTTTCAAAGGAATACTTCCATCATATTTAGTAGTATATTCCATACTTTATTTTACATCACACTTATACATCATATTCCAATACTTTATTTTTAATTTTTTTAAATTTTGTTCTTTATTTTAATATCCAAATATGAATAAAGAATCTCATGTTTGCTGACAGTTTTATGCAAAATGAGATAAAGATCTGAATATATACATATATATTCTGAGAAGAAAGTATTCAATTAGTTTTTCAGTGGAAATTATGAACATTTTAAAATATTGAAAACATCAATGTGAATTTCTATTAAATATAAAGAATATTTCTATTTACTGTGAAAATACGATAGAAAAGTATCACATATAAATTAATGATCAACAAGTGAGTAAAAATGTAATAACTATTAAATGTAATAATAAAAATTATAAACTGGTAATGTCATTTATAATAAAATCTTTAAAAAATTATTTTAATTGCATTAAAAATAGATGCGCCTTAATATATTTTTAAATATTGAATTCTCAGTGCTTTATATTATTGCAATTCATATTAATGTCTGCAGGAGGCTTACATAATATATATTAAAAGCTTAGTTTTCGTTTAGATTTAATCAGAAAATTATGAGAGTTAATGTTTTTTTTTTTTTTAGTTTATGAAGAATTTAGTAATATGTTTATTTCAAACTTCTTAAACCCTTTACAGTGTGACGTTGGGTTATTCGCGGTTTTCTCTTCACTAAACTTGGGGACTTTTAATTAAGATTGATTACTTTTGCTAAATAACCTTCGCCCAACCGAAAATGAAACTTGAATATGTAAATCGAAAGCAGGTAGAAATGAAGTAAAGCAGGAGAGTTAGGAAATATCTAAACTCAGATTGAGAGTCGCGATTGAGAGGTTGAGAGGTTGAGTGGTTCTAGTGCTCGGCAATTGTTCCAGAGTCGGAGTCGAAGTCGAAACCGGGAATTGTTACAAGTTATCGGCTGGTTAATGTATGCCTTGTCCGGGAGAGCATTTATAATTGTCGTTATTTTAGTAATTAACCAATAAATACTGTGTGTATTGGTCTAACGTGTCCTTGATTGACTTATTGACTTTTAGTGTTAATACATTCAGTTTAGCTTTGTCTCAAGAGGCGAACAGGAATGGTTTGCCGTCACAACAGAATTAAAAAAAAGTAGACCTTTTAATCCCCTTCTTTGTATAATGTATAAAAAAACATATTGCGAATAAAATCCTTGCCAAATTTTTAGACATTCCTTCTTTCCACAAGACACGTTTGTAGCGTCATATTACATTAAGAAAGTACGGGAATTTTTACTGAAAAAGGTTTTATTCCTTAAGAAAATTCAACGAGTTTATAAGTGAATATTTATAATGTCTTGGCAATTGGTTTCAGAGGATTAATTGTTAGTTGCTTTAATTTTGTAAATTTAAGTATTGAAATTGTGAAAATATTATGAAAGAAAATAACACCAAGTTTAATTATAATATCTTTGATATTAAATTTGGTATAATTATTTGATATTTATTACTTTATAATATTTGGTATATATTATCTTAATGTTATTTGGTATTTATTACCTTTAAATTAAATTTTGTTAAATTTTTTTTACGGGGCTCATTTAAACAAAAGGTGCATTTGGTGTAGGACTTATTTAAAATTCTTTCAAAAACTTATTGAATATGATACATTTATGCCATAAAATTGTACAGAATTATAAGAAAATTATTATATGGCAAACAGTGAGTATTGATTATAGATAATGCCAAACCTTTTGACATTTCACTGCCATTCCCATCTTTTAATTTCTAAACAAAAATTTCTCTCGATATTAAGGTCATACATTGTTCTTAATACCTTACAAATTCTAGACTGGACTTTTCTATAGAATATTAAAACAAGAAATAAAATAGTATATTAATTGATTAATTTTAGTTTAATTTATCAGAGAAAAAAATTAAATCTGTATTTCATTCCATTTCTTGCTAACATATAGGAGGAAATTTGTTATAATAGACTTTCCCTGCAATAAATATAAACATACAACTAATAATCTAATAAAGGAAGAGGCGATAACTGTTGAATATAAAAGGTTTATTAAATGTTTTAATTCGTTACTAGTATTATTTGCTTAAAATAACTTTTATAATTGGTTTCGTTTCTGTAAATAATGTCATTCACTCGATATGATTAATGTTTTTCTCTGGGTTAAAGTAATTCTTATTTTTTGAAGTTCCATGGGTTTCGATTACTAAACACTGAATTATGAAATACTAATAAAAATAATCTAAGAAAATCATTTTATGAAAATATCTATCTTTCAGTGTCAATTTTGAATGATTTCTTTCCTATTTTTTATGAAAAACACTATCATACTCATTCTGCTAAAATAAGTTCACTAATTTATTATTTGAATTATCTTTCCACTATTTTAAATGACTTGATTCCATTCTGTGAAGAATGAGAGAATTGATAAGACAACTCCTAAAACAGCAAGGAAGCATTTCTTAAAAGTCATTAAGCTAAATAGGAACCAATCATTTTCAAATCTTGATAATGCTTTCCATTAGTTTTCTTTCTCCGCCATGAAGCATTAGTTTCTTTTTTGACAAAGAAACTAATATCTTTGTTTAAATTACCTGGAATCTTAACGTAGATTAACATCGTGGAATTTCAACATTGATTTTTTTTAATGTTTTGAAGAATTTCTTGTGTCTATTATGCTCCTACGGTTAAGTTTTTTATAAGGATTCTTTTTAATCATTTTAAGCAGAGTCGTGCAGTATATTTAATTCCCTGCACTTTCTTTCTTTAAAATGCATTAATATTATAATATTACTGACAAAAAAATCCAAAATTTCTAATTATAGTTTACTCACACATAATTATAGAGCTTCCGGAGATATGTTTCGTTAATAATATTATTTCAAACTTATCAATCAATAGACACTATAAGTCTTATAAATCAATAGACACTATAAGGCTAATGATGCACATTATCCAAACCTTATGAAGTTATTTTCAGAGAACATTCTTCTACAGGAATATGAAGTAAAAATTCGCGTGCCTAAATTCATACCTTGAATATTCTCTTACAATCTTTTAGTAATTTTTGTTATCGATAATTAAGATTTATTTGTCATTTTAAATGAATAAATTAATCAATTTGTATAGTTATATGAAGATTTATATCTTCTAAATTTACGCATTCTAAAATATGAAAATTTGTTTCGAAAATGATATTTGATCATTTTTCTGAATGTGTTGTTCTATTTTGTTTGCTACGAAATTATATATTTCAAAAAATTTATAAACTTGTTTAGCTAACTCATTTCCTTTTTCAAATGTGTTTCCAATTCTATTGGGTACAGTTATAATAGAAATCACATGAATACTTCATCTGAACTTAAAGACATTTTTATGAAGTTGTTTAATTCAAAAGCCTCTACTAGTGAATTATGTTAATCAATATAATTTTTGTAGTGAGCGAAAAAGCTATGGGAGAATCTAGGTGTTGAAGGACATGTAGAGAAAGATATCGAAGTATTTGGATAACGAGGTTTCACATGTTGTTATGCTGAGAAGTAGGACAAATTTAGCCTATGACGTTAAGCGATGAGAGATCATCTCAAAACTGATAGATAGGATCAAGTTAATAAGTGTTTAATCCTGAATTGCATCCGTTTTAACATGCATCAGATAAGAAGTGCATTTTGATACTATTTCCTTAGGAAGAATGAGGGGCTTTGCTCAACATTCTTCAATCTATTACTGATTTTTGATTTTCTATAAATAAGAATAAAATTAAAGATATAATTGTTTGATTATTTTGACTAATTACTTGGTGACTGAACTTTAAGTGAATTAATATGGGTAAAATAGTAAATAGAGACGTTGGGGTGACAAGCAAAGTCTTAAAATGTAAAGTCTTGATCAACCATTTTCGTGTCTTTTTATTATTATTTTAAACTGTAATAATTTATTTTATAAATGTATTGCATAATATTAGGTTATGGTATCGTTTTATCTTATATTCTGTAATTTAAATTAAGTATTGTTTATATTTCTTGCAATATTATTATTCTGATAAATTCACGAGATGATGCTTTATTTTATTTTGCTTCTCAAGCTCAAAATCTTCCTAATTCATCTAGTTCAATAAAATAGCTATTTTAATTATCTAGTGCTTCCTTAACTTTATGCAAACTCTCAAATTATTCAAATCACTTAAAATAACGCTAGACATTATATACTTCATCATAGGTCATCTTAATGTCTAAATAAAACCATGTACAACGTAAAGTTTAATAAATGTTCTTTAGAGTGACCATTTACGAAACTAAGAATATATTTTTAGTTACAAACTATATTACTGGAATGGGGGAAAATTAGAAAACTAATGCTTTTTACAACGTTTTTCTGAATTTCACTTGGTGTGTGTGTGTGTGTGTGAGTGTGTGTGTGTGTCATCAAATTTTCGATCGTTAATTTAACCAATTTCCCATCAAGCTAGAGCTTTGAAATTTCGGGAATCGTTCGTACTCGCCTAACAATGCAATATTTAGACGTTTGCGACAAGTTTTAACTAATATTTCAATAATTTTAATAAGTCAAAATATTCTTTCCTCTAGGCGCTTTTAGGATTGAGGAAAATTTTTTTCCCCCTCTGGGAACACCGGGCACTCCCCACACCACATGACGCCTCGTAAAACTATTGTACTCACAAAGGGGAGATACTATCTCCCTTTACTATCTCCGAGATAGTAAGGGTTGCTGACTTTTAGTCAATAATGAGCAAGAAAGAAAGTTTCCAATATTTGGCACCATGTCTTATCACAATAATTTTTTCTGAATTCTGGTTCCCATTTTTTTTTTAATAGAATGGCTTACAAACTTTCAAATGCATGTTTTGATTTTATGAGTATTATGAATTTTTTAATACGCTCACAAATGTCTCTTTTTTAAGTAAATTTTAAAGTTAAAAATAACCAACAGTTTTAACTAATATTTCAATAATTTTCTTTAATAAACTTTGCCACCATATAAAAACGTTGTTTTTAAAAACGTTGTTTTTAAAAACGTTGGTTTTTATATCGAATTATTCTATTAATAAGCTTGACTAAAAACCATGAATTGTTAATTGCAGTTACCATAAAGTGTTACAGAATATATATATACATATCGGTGTAGGTACGGTTTGCGGAGATATCAACAGAATGAAATAACAACTATCATATTTAAATTTTTAAGGGTTTTTTTCATAACTTTATTTGTTTATGCATTTGTATATTATTTCTATTTACGTTACTAAATAGAATTTGAATGAATAAATGAGCTATTTTAAAGAATAAAATATTACTAGCAACTTCTGATGTCAGTCATTTGAAGCAAGAAGTGCATGATTGTGCATCTATGAACCTTTCCCATTGAATAACCAGTGTAACCCCTGGTTATATTTTTATTCAGAATAAATTCCTAATCATAAGTGAACCAAGATCTATGGAATTTAGAATTAATTAAACGTTTTAACAAAAAGATACAGAGAATTCTCATTAATAATGAGAAAATTAGAGTAAATTAAAAGGGTTTATTTTGTTACGTTAAAATATTCATAACCAAGTATATTAACATATTTATAAAATTAATTATTTATTAGAAATTTCAAAGTTGTTTATTCATATAGGAATCTAGTAGACAAATTTGTTTAAAGCTTTAAAATATTTAGTTAAATTGCACAATTTATACAAAAAAAAAATGTAGTTGTATCTAAAGATTTAAAAATGAAATACTAGTCATCATGTCCCAAATAAATATTTGTGCTCAATAAGGTTACACAGTTTTGTAAATATGCCCACTCACCCCCTTTCTTAAAAATCCAAATTTGCGTCGAACTGCTTCAAATCACGATATTTATTATTACTAAATATCACGAAAAGTAGCACATTTGAATGTTCACATCATATGAAATTATTTACGTATTATTTTATGATTTAATTAGAGAAAATGAAATTTGCAGATATTTAGTTATTTTACGATTTTTCATAAAATTGCTACACTGAGCATCACATTGATTTCCTCTTATTGTATTCCTTTGTATATAGCATTCAAGTATAGATATGAATTTCGATTCTTGCAGAAATATTAATTAATTATTTGCAGCAAAATTTCCAAGCTAAAAATTAAAGAATAAGAAATTTAAAATAGCAAATTAATAAGAAAAGTAAATTATCTTGTACTTCATTAACAAAATATAATAATAAGGCCGAAAAGAATCACGCCTTCTAATTACATATGTGATTTTCCAAATATTTCTATATCTTCTTTCCGTTTAATGCAATTTTCTAGCCTTGGTCTCAAATCACTACAACTCTATTCAAGATATTGCCTTCCTGTTTAACGAAATGCAAGTTTCTTATTAGAATTGAAAGAGATGAGATAATTAGCCTCAAATCAAGTTTTGAACACAACTCGTCAACAAGCACAAAAGATCTTCAAGTACTTTACTTGAAATAATTCCACCAAGTGCTTCTTCCTCCCCAATTTAATCAAGACGGAAAAATAATAGAGAGGAGAACTAACAAAGAAAATGAAGAATATGAACCACATGTCCGTTGACTGGAAGATAAAAGCATGACCTCAGACAGATAACGTCATCGTACTGTCATTATCTTTTCCTTTCCTTGTCATGTGCCAAGGACTTTGAGATATGCTTGTAGATTACTCTTCACTGGAATATAAATGCGATTCTGTTAAAGCGGAATTTAATATACGACTCAAGAATTCAAGAATGGAATTTTTGGGTACCTTTAATGTTATTTTTTTATTTGCAAGCTATGCAGACCAATGTTACGGGTGCCTATGTATATATATCGTATGAGTCAGAGACTTTTATCTCTCTCATAAACTGTCAACTAAATGGTTAAGATAAAAACTTTAAAGTTCAAATTAATGTTAATCTTGAACTGTATTGTTGTGTTTAGCATTTTTGCAAGTTTAATTAAATAATTTAAATCATATTTGTATGCTATTTTGTATCCACATGAATCTCCATAATTTATTACCTTACGAATAGTTAATTTATTTTCAATGATTAAAAAAACAGTAATTCTAATATCAATATTTTAAAATTATATCTAATGTATTAAAATTTGTAATAATAAGCTTTTAACTTTTAGTATAAGATGCATGCGTCTTTGAATATTTTAAGTAAAGTGTAATTAAGTGTACAATTAAATAAGCTTTAAATTACCAAAAGATTATTAACCATTGTTAGATAGAGAGAAAGAATGAGGTAAGAACTGGAGTTTCTATTTCGTCTTAAATAATTGTTCATAACTCATAACATTGTTTCAGTTACGATAGATTTCAGAAAGTAACATTTCTCATTACTATTTATGAATGTTTTTTTAAAAACTCGTTTATAGTAAAGAGACGTAACACACAACCATCCATTAACTACAGAAATTATCACAGAAGTTTCATTGATAACGATACCTCTAGAAAAAAATTATCTTCATTTGACTTTGATTTAAAATTACGTTATCTGTCGCCAATATCTATTATGTGTGATGCTACTGATTTCAATAGCCTTAATTAGCATAAGAAATAGAAATCAAATATTAAATAGGACTTTTGTGTAGTTTGTGAGTATTTGTGGGAGAGATGGGTATTTGGGGTAAATTGCAATTCTGTTTTTAGACTTCAATGATAACTATGGAAGCACAGTAGCCCATGGATTAAAATCACAAGATTTGTGTTTCCGAATATCCTTCTAATGCTCTTGCCTCCTGAACAGAATTGGCTCCTGAACTTTGTACGAAAGTGCCGTCGTACAAAGTAATAATAGGATTAGGAGTCTTAAGGATCGTCTTTATTTTTTTAATGTGGTTCACAATTTACAACTTTATCCCATCTTTTCTGTAGCTGAAGAGGGATATTAACTCCTTCAAAATTTTATCTACAAAATTGTAATAGAATATAAAAAGCACATATGCTAACTATATATTTAAATTGATATATTATATATTTGAAGGAAAATTTTGGCTTTTTGTGGGCTCCTCTCGCTTAAAATTGGAATCCATAGTAAATTAATTTTGACAAATTTTTAATTGCATATTTCTAAATATTATTTTGAAATCACTAGAAAAGCTTTTAAGTCTTATAATTTAATATTAATTAAAGTACTTAGAGAGCTTCAGTATCTTATACATCAAGAGAATTTTGGCAGATAAATCGTTATGAATTCTGAAATGAATCAGAGATACTTATAAAGTACGTTAGAAGTTACTTATAATACACATAAGTAGGTTTCTAGGTCTTTAGGAATTTATGGTAATTAGTTACATATATTAACTACTAATTTATGTCGATACTCTAACGAAAAAAAACATTTAATCAGTGTTAATGAACCTATAAGTTAAACTTAGCAAATTAATACCTAATCAAGTAATTATGTTTAGAAACTCTATGCTTCCAAACGTATTTGAGCTTTTAGAATACTATTAATCAAAAGGGTATATGATCCGCACAAATTCGTTAACATTTACTAAATTATAAAATTATAACTCTCCACTTTTTGTATAAAAGAATTAAAAAGCCAGCATTTCCTTAAAAATGAAAAGCCTGGAAAGCGTGTAAGCCTTTTTTTAGAAACATAAGGGATACAATGAGTAACAAATATGATATCTTTAGAAGAACAAATAATTTTTGAATTCATTACTCGAGGCTAGCATTTATAAAATAAAAGGACATCTTAATTGCTCATAACTTGCTGTTAAAATCCTTATATATATATATAATATGTGGCATTTTATGTGTGCGTGTGGTTGTGCTGGATGTGTGGTGTGTGTGTGTGGTGTGTGGTGTGTGGTGTGTGTGTGTGGTGCTGTGTGTGTGTGTGTGTGTGTGTGTGTGTGTGTGTGTGGCTGTGTGTGTGTGTGTGTGTGTGTGTGTGTGTGTGTGTGTGTGTTCTTATTTTCTCATCATTTTCACTAAATATTTGCATTATCATATTTTCTCAGATTTTCTTTTTTTTGTGATTTAAAAAAAAAGTATCCTGGAATATTTCCTCAAGCAAAAGTTAGACCATTTTGATTCTGATTGTGAGAGTTGAATGTCCTCATACTATTGAAATATCATACACAATAATCACTATCTTAGTATACTTAGATTACATGCGGTAATTTTTTTAAAAAATATTTTCGATTATTTTATAGTGAAATTTAGATTTTAATCAGCAAGTAGAAAGCTTATAAAATTGGTATGCTGAATTAAAATGAATGACTTTTCAATTTTGTGAGAAACCTATTAGCAAAAATTTGTACTTTTACGTTATTTCATTCAAATAAATATTTTAATAACGAACTTCAAAAATAATTTCAAAACAAGAATTAGTATAAACTTGTAAAATAGAAATATCCCTTATAAAATCCAGTTTTGAATACTTTTCATTAAATCCTTCTCACTTGTGTTTTCAAATATACCTTGGGAATTTTTTGGCTATGATGACATAAATAAAAACGGTATGACTCTACAAGTAGGAGATTTTGCACAGCTAATTTATAAAATCTGTGTTCCAAATATTTACTTTTACCCGCACAGCAAATATTAGCTCGTAGATATGACAAAATGTTTTACTTTTAACAAGCAGACAAAAGATTTCCAAAATGAGGCACATATTTTATGTTATTGAACCATACTTATTCATATACGCTCCAAATATTTAAATACGTAATCAATATAGCTATTAACTTAACTTATAGCTATAATAATGTTTCTTATAATCTCCTGGTATTTATTTTTTATTCCAAGAGATAGATATAAATGATGACAAGTGGAATAATTAAAGTATCTATTGATAGAATATGCTGTACATGAGTTAATAGTGCTTTTTATGTTCATTATTGGTGAACAGATTAGTTACTTAAAAGTTTATAACAGTTTAGATAATATATGGTATGTTTGTTCTAACTATTGAGCATCGTTATTGTAAGGCATTTATGCCAAAACAATTTATGTTTTACTGAAAGTAGATGAACTCAACGCTTCTGAAAAAATGTTTTAGTTCAACGTAGTACTTTTGAAATGCTTTAGAAACTTTTCACAGAATAATCTCAACTTTTCAAGCAGTCATCAGAACAAATTTAATTTTGGAGATTTTTTTTTGTTAAATTACTGAAATAATTTTATTATTCTTGCAATATTCCTATGAACAAATTATTTATATCAAAATAAAAATTCATGACTGCGATATTTCATAAATATTTTACTCCTTCATTTATCACATTATTCAAAACCTTGTTTAAATTTACTTACGTACAAAAACGGACATGCAAAGACAATTCAAATAGCAACAGGCTTAGAGAATTTGACTAATTTCTCAATTTCACATTTGATGTTCTTAACAGACTAACAAAAGTAATAATTATAATAATTTTTAACAAAGTGAGAGAAATTTATTTTCCATTCCATGAATTATATTATATGTGCAATAAAATTTATAATCAAAATACTTCTTGAAAGAAATACAGTAAAGAATTGTTTTCAACTTTTTGGAAAGATATAGAGTAAGATTCTTTCTTGTTTTTACGGATATGGACGCACACTTTTTGAATATAATGAGATTGCTAATAAATGTTATCAAAAGATGAATGGTGATTTTAATTAGAATTAAACATATTTTAAAAGTAATTAGATTGTATCAATTTTAGAATTTTTTTTTACTTTTAAACAAGAGGGTGGAATTTTTAAACTAATGTATTGCCCATTAAAAATAAAAACAAAAACGATATAATTTACTGCTGAACATACCTTTCAATTGATTTTAAATTTGTTTTTAAATTAAGCGTACAGGTACGTCTTAATGTTTGTCTGAAATTAAATCTTTTTCTATAGATTAATATATAGATTACTAGTTTAAATAATTACTTATTGCACAGCCTTCGATATTTTAGCATTTAATTTGACGATTCTTAATTTAATTTTACTTATAATTTAATTAATATTTCAATAGTTAATAATACTAAAATCAAAACATTTTTATTCCCCCCCCCCTCTCAGTTATTGTGATATTTGCACAGATTACTAACCATTCAGATGACCTTTCAACAGCCAATAGCAAAATTCCTATCTCTAACATAATGTGCTGTCACCAACTCAAGTTTTCCATCTTCATTAAAACTGCAATTAAAATTGTTCAGTAACAGTTCGCGAATGGATATTACTTTGGAAATCGATGTCCAAATATAGTGGTGGTCTTCAGACTTCCGCACTAAACTGAACATTAATGAGGACATATTTTTCATCAATCTGTCCTGATTTTGACACACTTAACGAAATTAAGATAATGACTTCTATACTGGACTCGTTTTCCATGACTCTTTAACAAGGAAGAATCAAGTTGAGACAAAAATATTTTCAGCAAAGTTACGTTGGAAAGAAATGTGGAATCTTTCAAACGGAAACTTTATACATTAAAATGCTATAGAATGCAAAATACTTATTTAAATGCTGTCATTAATTAATTATTATATTTTAAAATGAAACCTTCAATCCATGTGACAAGTACTGAAAAGATTTTTAATTGTAACATTATTTTTATATATAACTCTAGGGTGATATAACTGAACTTTAGCTACATGCGCGGGTTCCACTATTTGTATTAAAATACACATATTCAACAATTTATAATGCTTATTATACTAGTTATTTCCATGACAAATATTCCATATATGTGTGTGTGTGTGTGTGTGTGTGTGTTAACTACATTTTGTTATTAGCGGGTGTTTAGATTAAGGAGATGTCTATCCTTTGAGTGTTTGATCCGATAAAATTTTATTTGATTTGTTTGCCGTATTATCAAAAATACACTGTAGTTGTTAAATATTTTAATTCATAATGTTAAATTTCATTGTTCAAACTTCATTATGTAAGCTTATTAGCCCCGTATTTGGTTTTGAATTAAATCTGGAATGATCGTTTTCTTCTAAGGAAACTAGCATTATAGTTCCAAATCCTTGTTGAGCAAGATACATCTCTTTTGGGCAAATCAATCAATCAAATACTTATCCAAATCTTCAAATTACTTCCGATATTATTTTGAATCTATTTCTCTAAGCACAGCAAATGAATTAAAATTCATTTTTCAGTATTCGATACATTGATGACATATACTATTAAATTTTAACTACTTTTCCATTGTCTCACAAACTCTACACACTTTATTAATAAGAATTTCTACCCTTTAATATCGCGACCCTGAGTACTTTACTTTAGAGGGTTTTCAAAGTCACGTACTAAAGAATAGTGTTATGCGTTTTAAATCAATCATTTTAGGTTCTTGGTCTAAAACAGTGTGCCTTAACTCTTAAAAAATTGTTCGAAAGACAGTGAAAACATATGATGCTAAGATTATTCTGATATTTTGTGACTTACTATAACGATAACTCTGTTGTAACGGCTAGAACAAAAAATGAAAGCATTCCGCTTAATGTACACAAAAGGTAATATGATATATGGCAAATAATTGATCAATTCGTGAATTTTCTGATATGCAAAAGATATTAATTTTCATACTTATATTTACGCAAAAAGAGGATAACGTTTTCTCTTGAAATTGCCGATATATGATATGATTTCTCGATACGATTCAAGTGAAACTGATAGTTCATCTGATATATAAGACATCAGACATAAAGCCTGTCCAAAGGTGATGTGGATGCATTGGGTAAAAATTATTTTCGAGGAAGCTATAAAGATGACTGGAATAGGTAATATCAAATTAGAGCTCTTAATATCTATTCTGAAAATTCTTTAGCTTTATGTCA
Source organism: Nephila pilipes (assembly GCA_019974015.1). Taxonomy (NCBI): domain Eukaryota; kingdom Metazoa; phylum Arthropoda; class Arachnida; order Araneae; family Nephilidae; genus Nephila; species Nephila pilipes. The sequence continues at coordinate 235,125 of BMAW01043817.1, read as the reverse complement.
ATCAAATTTTAAATTTATAAATATAGACAGCTGGTATTTCATGCTAAAACTATCCAAGTGATGGACTCACTCATATAAATCGAATGCTTTTTTTTCTTTCAGTTTGTCTAGAGAAATCAAATAGGGATTCAAAGATGTCTTGAACAAAAGAGCAGTCCAAAACATTTTTATGAACACGAGGAAAGATTGGATATCTGCAAAACTTATCTAAGATGCTTTGAGAAGAATACATGTAAAACAGCATATAAATGCGTAGTATGCAAAAAGCCTGCATCCTGTGTTTCGTGTTTACACAAAAAGTTTGAATTAACAAATGTAATGATATACTTATGTTTGTTGAGTAAAAACTACTTTGAAATGTAAGCATGACCTACTATTTTTTTAAAAGTTTCATTTTTACTTAAACCAAAGAATTCCTTTCCGGAATTTAAAAAAAAAAATAGTAACCAAAATACAGATTTATTTTCAAAGAAAATAATGTAATCAATTTTTATTTTAAAAATGAAATATCGAAATGATGTAGGATGTTTTTCAAAAAACCGATATAATGATTTTTATGAGACAGAAAAGAATGTAATTATACTAAAAGTTTAACATAATTTAACAAGTGTTGTTTATTTCAATTTTATTTTAATGCAAGAGATCGATTAAAGCGTATTACAACAGTTATGTGAGGAAATCTGTTGATTGATTATTTTTTGTGGCATATAGAGGAACAAAGACTATAATTTTCCGAAATCTGTTTCTTGTTCCACAGTTTTTGTGTTACATTTAAAAATTAATTCAGTATTCTCGCAATTGTATAAAATATTCCTCAATTATCTCGTTAGAACTTTTCAAGAGAAAAAGCTTTCCATATGCAATACATAAAGTTAAAGACACAAACTATTTTCGAATACTTCATTAGATACGAATATGCTTATTAGCGCACATAATATGCCATTCACAACATCCAACATACATTTCACGTTGTAGCGGTGCCTAAATATATGAAGACTCAAGGTGACTGTTTTTCTTTTTCCTGTCGGAAGTAACTATGTACTGCCAATTTTCTACCCATAATTTATTATCATGTTAGCAGTAGTTCCCAACCAAGTCGGTACTGTTGACTGATGGGCTTTGAAAAAATTAAGGTGTTTTATTAAGTTCATGGTTACGACCCCACAAAAGCTGAACTATGTAATGGAGTTGATTCCCATCAAACCTTTTGAGGCTCAAAATCATCACGTGGGCGGCCGGGTGCCAGCTCAGGTATCATCTTCGTCATTTGACTGAGGCTCAAAATATACAATGTGTGTCGTCTGTAACTATTGTGTTGCTTTTAGAGTTACTTTAATGAATAATTAATCAACTGATACAAGACTAATTCAGAGGCTATGAGGACCCACTTCCACCTTCTAAGGTCATACTTGTAAAATCTTATTGAAAAGTCTAATTAATAGTGAAATTATTGAATACATGTTTCGAGAAATATTTCTAAAGGTCTTTTAAGCATGATAAATCCGTAATGAAAGTCAATATTGAAACATTTTAGTTTTCGTCCGAATTGTCTATTGACTAGTACATGAACGAGTTACAGCATGAACAGTGAACGCTTGGGAACACCATTATATGTGTGCGTTTATTCTAACATGATCAACAAAAACCATAGTTACAAGTATGGACAAGTTCAAGATAAAATTAAGACTAACAACAATGCAACACCACGAATTTCTTAAATGTTAATCTTAGGTAATGTTCTACATTTCTTCTCAAAGCTAGATTAATACTTTTAATTACAAGGAATGAAATGCAATGGAAAGAGTTAAAAAAAAGAATGTTTCAACGTTATTAATTTCCTGCTTTCTTATTCTGTCTTTTAGAAATATTTTTAAATATTTATTTAAGAGTTGAAAACTCAAAACATTACTGATTAAAAACACGAGGAATTGGTATTTCTTCCCTTAAAAAAGTAGTTGGTGAGTAATTTTCTTCTTCTAGCATAGATCAGTAGACCAAAAAAAAAGTTGGGAACTTATGATGTAATCTCTGATGCAAATTAGTAAGTATTTCATAGCTCAATACAAATTTGTTCAGGTGCATTTAACTTTGAGGTGATGTAACTATTATATTTTCCATTCATCTACAAAGATGTTTGTCTATCCGCTAGTTGTTCATAAAATGTATTTGATTCGAAATTCCCAACTAAAATGTCTAATTTGTATAATGTAACTGAGTCGAAAAACTATTCATTTTTACATTCAATTTAAGTAAGATTCATACTAATGTTATTGTATATCGTATACATCGAAGTTATAAAGGTATCGTTGAAACACACACACAATATATATTAAAAATGTATGAAATAATTCTGACAATTCATATATATTCTATATATATATATATATATATATATATATATATATATAAATATATATATATATATATATATATATATATATATATATATATATATCTTTTTAATTCAAATGTTAATTAATTAAGTGATATTGTTACATGAGACAAAGCAACTGTTAAGTAATAAAATATTTTTTGTCCAGCATATATATATATAATTCATATTACATTACAGAATTAGGTCTTGTGTTACAATTAACTTTTAATACAAGTGAGTGTTGAGTTTATAGAGGAGAGCAAATGACACACACTCATGCACACAACCAATCATAAATTACTTTACTTTTAAGAATTTTTCAATCGTCTGTCGAATTGAATAAACAACAGTATTTAAATATTATAACATTGTTTCATACAGGAATCCCAAATTATGTTTGTCAATAAACATATATCTTCGGCATGAAAACCTTTTAATTTTTTTAATTGAAAACGACAGAATTATTAATCTATTCCTTTAGAGGGAAAAAACTACTTGGTTAACGCACATTTTAGACGATTTTCACTTCTGTATATTTGCTTCACTTTGATTTATTGTCCTAATTTGAATATTTTTTAATCGGAGCGAATAAATTTCAAGAAAGAGGGTGATATTAGAAAAGACAATGCTTTCTAAAATAGCGCAAGAAAGATTTTCCGAAAGTCATTAGGTTAGACAGGAACCAAGCATAACTGATCTCTCTCTCTCTCTCTCTCTTTCTCTCTCATGATAATATGCATCATTAATTTTGTCGTTCAACAATAAGAACATAACCTTCCATATAACAAAGAAGCTAATATCTTTTTTTAACTATGTTACTTTTCTGTTCTTTTTTTTAACCTGGAAGTATATATAAAATTTTAGTCGTTCCTATTCCTTTTTTGCTGACATGGTTCTTTATAAAAGTAAACAGTTAAGTATTGAGATCTTTCTAGATCACACTATATAGAGCCCGTGAATATTTAAAAGGATGTATGGTATTTTAAAATAATATGTGATACATTTTTATTTTTAAACATACACTTACCAGAAAATGTTTGAAATGAAAAAAAACTCAAATATTTTCAAATTACTCTTGACTAGTAGTGCATATTTATGCTAAATTATCAGAAGATATTTCTTAGCATGCATCTATCAATATTTAATATATCAATCGTTTGAACATAGCTTATATTTAACAATGTAATTTTGTGAGGTCTTAAAACTATATGTTATATAAACCAAGTTGTATATATATATGTTACATTTCGAAATTTTACTGTGCATTTAAATGTAAAATCTCTTTAAATACTAACACTCCCATCGTCAAAAAAGTTAAGCCCAGATGGAAGCAATTTAAGTAAACGTAAATTAAGAAACTGTTTCGTCTCTGTTCGATATGCAAATGATTAAAATGTCGGCTGCGTGGGCGCTAATGATATCAGCAAACATGTGACTTCTTTACTTTCTTCTAAGTTTTTTCTAACTCATCACTCTTTTCAAATATCAGGAGAAATTGTTAAGCGATTCTTTTAACAGTTTTACCACTACGATACGAAAAAAGTGATCAACAAAATACCAAGCTACTTTTTAAGACGGCTCGTTTCTACGGGAGGTTAACCTAGAAATTAAATCAGTACCCTGAGGCTTCTATTAAATTCAGTTTAGACGAAACTTATATCGATTGAGATTTAAGAAGTGTATACCAAAAAGTGTTTTTCCTTTGAAACATTTTATAATAAATGTTTTTGAATTCACTGGTGAAGAGAAAGAAATTCATAAAGATTAATAAACGCCACATGTATCAGAGAAGTGAAAGAGAGAGTTATGTCTTTAACGATTTAGTATTTCTTGACTTCCTTGAGTGTTACATATTTGAAATCCCTTAATTGTTTTTTAAAAATTTACGATAGAGTAAGATAAAAAAATTATTTCACAAACAGATTATCATGAAACGGAAAGAATGTATTACATTAAAACTTATTTTGAATATTAGGATTAATTTCACTTTTGGTCTATAGAAGTATTTATCCGAAAAAAATACAGGAGGAGTATTTTGCCTTATATGTACTTTTCAGTAATAAAATAGTATAAAAATAAATCTAAGGCCTTCTTTTTGAAGAAAAGAGTTCTTATAATTCCTTTAAAAAGAGTTTTCTCTTTTCAAAGGCAAGAAAAAAAAATTAATTCGCCTCTTTTACTTTCATTATTCAGAATATAAAAAAATCAACATTTTGATGAGTTAATTAAATTTCGTGGTATTAAGAAAACACGGATTAAATACTTAGTTCTTATTATACTCGGCTTAAGGAAATTAAAATTAATATTCTACATTTAAACTGATATTAAAAATATAGGGAAGAACATATATTTTATTGTTTTAAAAAACTTTGTTGTAAAGAAAACTATCTCACGCGTGCAGCATTTTATTACATTTTATATCTAGCATTTGAATACATACAACAGTATAAGTGAGGATAATTTATTATGTATAAGATAATAACTTATTCTCACTTATATTGTTTATAAATATGTTATAAACTTAAAAGTAACTCAAATATATTTTCTGCGAAACTTTTCAAAAACGTATAGCAAGTCATTTTTTTTTCCGAAGTCGAATAAGAATAATGAGTAAAATGTTTTGCTTATGACACAGACACCTACTAATCATTCACATAAAATTAGAGCCCCTTAAAAACGAAAAGCCTTAATCCTTGGAGAGATAATAATATACCTAAATAAAATAAATTTTAGTCGAATGTTGAGACTGTCAGGAGGAATGTACCAAACAAATACCAAAAAATTAAAATTTATACATTTATTACAAGGCTATTAGTCATAACATTTTATCCGATTAAATGCCCATTAACAATAATACTTTCTTTCTCACAGATATTTTTACAGTGTTCGGAAGAAACATTTTACAATTAAATAATTTCCGAATAATTAAGTTATGCATAACATAATCCTGCAATTCGAAACATTTTTCTTGTGTTGAAAACATATTTTTCGATTCTATAATAATTTGATTTTCCCATTTTTCGATTCCAGTGCAACGACTCTCTTTTACAACAACGCCAGAAGTTAAAATTCCTTAATAACTACCCTGAGAGAGACGTCTCTTTTAACTTACTTGGTAGAGGCGTAACAAAATGCACCGGTTAGCTCTTCTTTGAAAAAGCCGCTGGCGCTCCAAGATCAACAATTCTGCCCCCCCCCCTTCCACAGGGTCGAAAATCGTTTAACGCCAAAGTGGTGGCCCAAGGCTTGAACACTAGATGACAGCTCAGCCTAGAACAACTTATTGCATATGCCCCCGATTCAAAACACTTACTTCTGTATGTCTAACTAAGAAAAGTCCACATCAATCATGATTAATGATATTCCGGCTCTGGCGCACGTGTAGATGAGACCCACTACTTAACTAAAAACAGCCGATGATGTGAAATGGAAAACTGTTCCACGCAAAACTCAATGCAACAGGGAAGGGATGTATATCGATTGCAGTAATGGAGGGGAGAACAACCTTCGTTACACATAACAATGTTTCTCTTCGAATCATTACGATGATATTGGAAGAATGTATGCGGTGACTCTCTTCAATAACAACACCAAAAGTTAAAATGCCTTATTAACTATCCTGAGTGAGTCGTCTCTTTTAGCCTAGTTGGTAGAGGAGCCAAAAAAAAGTGATCGGAACCATAATTAATTACTTTATTCGTCAAAACACATCAATTAATTAATATGTGCGAATATATAATGTGTACAAATCATTTTTTCAACACTTTAAATATTTTGTTTTTCAGTTCAAATTTTAACTGTAACTTTTGGTAATAGTTTCCAATCAACATATAATCCAAAATTAAAAACATATATTTACGGGAAAATTCAATAAACTTTTCATTTAAGTTGTTAAATATTAGATATTTAATATCGATTACAAAACTATCCTCTAAAAAAAATATATAAATTATAAAAAACCAAAAAGACTAAAAGCTTCTGTGTGTAAATTAGAGTTTTATATTGAAAGAATTTTATATAAGATTGGTCCTTAGTTTAACTTAGAAATTTGAAACAAATGCTATTCAGCAAAATTTTCTATCTATTTATCTCTGATAATGTATAGAAAAAATATGTAAAACTGTTCTTTCACAGTCTATATAAACATACACATTTTATCTCAAATAATGGAAAATTTTTGGAATATTTTTAGAAAAATTTTCACCAAAATATATTAAATTTTAATAAAAAATAAATATAGTAAATTTAGTGTTAATTATATAAAAATCTTAAAAATTTTATTTGCAAATTACTGTTTAACATTTGATGTAATGAATTATTATTTTCAGATGAATTTATAGGAAACTGTCAACCAGAATTTGGACGCAGACCTTGGAAAATTTTTTAATTTACCAAAGTTAGCAGAAAGAGGAGCGATGAAAGAAAATAAATTGATTGGAGAATTTAATGACCAAATACCCGAGAAAAATGTAGTTCCTATAACTCAATCTGCAATAGTTCATACATTTTGCATTACATCTGATCTTTAAATACAACTGTCTGGAAGTGAAACCAAAAAAATGGATTGTCAAAACGAGCCTCAGAAGAAGCAAAAATCAGTAGTCTACTCCCAAACTATTTTGAAATTCTGTAAGGATTTAAACCTTCCGGCGCAGCTTTTGCCCTCTTCTGAAAGAGAATGTCTGCTACCAAAAGACAAAAAGGAAACGAAATAAATGGCTTATATGATATGTAAGACACTGGGGATCAGAGTGAAACTGAGCACACTGATGGAATCCGTTACATTCTTGGTGGAACGTCAAGAGAAAACAACGCCAATAGAAATAATTCCCATCATCCAGAAATAATTCCCACTGAAATCTATGATGTTTTGAATATTAAAGGTCAATTGGATCCGCAACAACATTTCAATCACATGAATAATTTGGATGAGCCGTGGAATGTTAAATGACGCACAGCAATAGACGTTTTCTTTACTTATAAAGCACTTGCTGTAAGAGTAGAATTTTAATGTGTCACATGAGAACTTTTTGGAATAATGAAGATGAGATGGTGTCACCAGGTGACAAACCTTTCTGTTAGAAAGGTGTGATAACCATTTTTGTTAGAAATGGTTATTACATTTTTGTTTTTATGGAGTTAATGTTTTTATTACAACGATTAACATGCTCTTCATCAAATGAAAAGATTGGACAAAAGTTATTTTATGAAAAGAAGAAGAATCACTATAACAGACTGAAAGCAACAATCCTTTGTATATTATATGTAATTTGAGCAATTAAAATGTCACAAATACAAAAATAAATATTCTAATTTAAGGATATTGAACTTAACATAGTATGCATATTTCTGTTCAGGTATTTGATGTATAGTACTTTACAGTAATGTTAACACTTATTTGAATGTTGAATACTCGTATGATATTTTGGAATAAACATTAAAATTTTATGTAAGAATTTTTGTCTTTTGAGTGTCTTACTTGAATTTAATCTTTGTATTTCTGTTTTTGATAAAAAGCTAAATTTTCCAGGTCTAAAAAATATGTTACATTGATTAGGGAATACGATAATTTTGTTAAAAAATTCACATTTTATATGTAATTGAATTTTCTCTAATATAAATTTTCTATGAAAATTTAAGCAATATATATATAACTACGTATAATAAATTTAAATATCTCTCTCCCTTTCTCTCTCTCTCTCTGTCTCACACTTACACATATGCTTATAACTAAAATAAAAATCTTCTAGAAAAGAAGTTTCGTTGGTTATATTTATGAAAGTTGCTTTGGTAATTGCTCGTAAGAGCATTTCACATTTAAGCCTTCTTACGTGATTCAAGTAACATCTAAGAATCATTATAAGTACAACATTCTTAGTATTAGCAATTCGTTCTTCCTTTTTACTAAATAAATTTCAATAGAGTTAAATCTAAATTCAAATTAGAATATCCCTTTGCGAATAAAGATTAGAATTCTTTCATTGAATATCTTATGACATTCCCCATCCTAACAACTACTCTCCCAAAGAAATATGAAATGTTATTTACCAGAAGTTCTGATAAACGTTTTAGAATTTTTTTAAATACCTAAGTAGTCTAATTTCATTTTTAACATTTCCGTCGCAGGATCAGCATCTGATAAGTATAATCGTTATTTAAGGCACATACTATTGCACGATTAAATGCTATACATTTAATACAGTTTCAGGACATGTCAGTTTAAATTAATTTAGCGCCCAAGCTTTGTAAATTTTTTTAGCATATAATGAAAGATTTTATAGGAAAGAGGGCCCTTAATACATGTTGCAAAGGCTATACATAATTTTTAATGATTTTTTGTGAAATAGATGAATCTTGGATAATGGAACAGATAATTATGATATTAATATGTACCAATACAGCTATAGATAAAATTTTAGGTAAAACGCTTTACAAGATGTGGATAAGAAACATTTATAAGTATTTATATCATTTAAATTCTAGATCTATTAAATGTGAATGTCATTGAAAAAGTGTAAAAATTTAATAGTGTCTCGAAGATGTTATCGAAATTATTTTAAATACACAATTTTAATCTCAAGCGTTTATTTTAAATGATTTTAAAAACAAAGAAACGTTCTTTCAACTATTTCGCTCAAAGTATACATTCAGTGTTCAAAACTCTTTTATTTCTAACAATATTTTTCCTTAATGATATTGCTATAAACATGAGTTTTATACCTGCATAATTGACAAATTTACGCACAAAAGGGATCTTTCTTAAATATGATCTTAGTTTCTGATATCTTGAAGATTTATCGAATTTAAAAGCACCATTTTCTTTATATTTCAGTAAAAATATTCTTTTTTATATATAGCTTGTCCAGTGTATTGACGAATAAGTTTGGAATTTTAACCACATTAGATGTATCACGAGCAGATTTTCTAATCCATACTTATTTATAAAGTTCTTCCCATTGATTTACAATGAGCTATTTCTTTCTTTTTCATGTCCCGCTTAAGGTGATAAAATGTTTATCATTGTTCTTTCTTTTGATTATTTTTGCAGGACACAAAACATTATCTTTCTTCTCTTTAATTATTTTTTCCCTTTTTTGGAGATATAATTATATCATTATTTTCATTTTTTCATTTCTTTTTATTCACTTCTATTGGATTGTTTTCTTCTGTTTAGCATTACATTAAAATTTGGTTGTTTAAAAACGCTTATCTTACCCAACGTCTGTTAAAGAAAAAAATTAGTATATAAATAAAAATACATTTCCATTCCTTTTCACTTTTAATTATTCTTTTCCTTTTGTTTCGTTTCGACTTCGCATAAAAATTTCACTGGAATCATAGGGGAACGACCTCAGAAATCAGAACTATATTAAAGTTGAGAACGAAAACACACCTGAACAGCGCCCCTTCTTTTCCTAATTTCGGCTTCAAAGTCAGAGATCTGCCTTATTCTATTTAATTCAGTCCTATTACTCTGAATGACAGTTTTAACTCATGAATCAAATTTCGAAGACATAACTGAACACTAATAACATTATGTAAGTTATCACATATTTTTTTTCCTATGCTATAGGATAATTTTGAAGAAAATTCTTACTTGATGTTTTTATCCAATAATGTTATAACAAAAAAGTATTACTCATTTTTGAAGTCTTACAATAACACTTATCGAATCATAACGAAGGAAAACTTAAATAATGAAAACCTAAATAAAGATGCTGAACACTTTATAGTAAGTATATTGTCTGAATACAATTTTGAATCTTTTGGAGAATAAACCTTTTAGACAGATTTGAATACGTACTTCGTAAAAATTCCTTGAATTTATAAAAAAGAAAAGAAGAAGAGGTACTTTAAATTTTAATAACAGGATTGAAAAAAATCACTCGAAATTAAACAGTTTCTCAGGCTTGTCCATAAACCAAGGACTCTAACTAAAATACCGAAATATCAGCAATCAAACAGATAATTCATGTAATTAAACAAATTAACATTATTTAAATTTCTTATCAGAAAGCTTCTTTTTATTCATGTTTAAAAACGAAGAATATATTTTGCGTCAGAAAATTGTCTAAAAAAACAGCTCCTTTCTGTAATTATTAATTATACTTGTTTACAAAAGCAAATATTTAACAAACATATTTAAGTGAACAAGATTAAGTGTAAGCAAATCTCGAAATTTCATTGTCATCTTTTGAATACAAATCAAACATTCATCTTACATTGACCTTTCCAGATTCTCCACGGTTTAATCAATCTTTAAATGAAATATATATTACTTTTTAATACTTGAATAAAAATATTGACCAATTAGTTTTATATTTCATTTCTTTATATTAGAAGATATCAGTTAAGGATATCGGTTATGTATTATATAAACCGAATATTTTAACAGAGAGATTCAGAAAACATACCTCAATAAATATGTAGTCATTTTATTTTAGTTATTGGATATAGAATTATAATAAATGATTTTAATTACACAATACATTTTTAAATTTTACTGAAGAAAATATGTGTGTATTGATTAAAATATTTTTAATTAGAGAAGATTTATACAAAATGATAAAAAATGATAAAAATTCGGTAGAAAATTTCGAGGTCTCTCATACATTTACGGTTCGTATTTAAGAAAATATACAATACTTGACAAAGATAAATTTGAAGCATTAAACTACCTTGCACAGAAATTTGGATCACAGAAAGTGAGTATCAAAGATTCCTAAAGAATGTATATGGGGGAAATGCTAGCGTCACCAACAGATGGCGCAGCGGCAGATATAGCTCGACGTTACACAGTGGGCAGAGAGAGAGATGCTCTGAGGTTCGCGGGCACTTCAACTATCCTTCAGCTCCCACGAAGGGGATGCTTAGCAAATTTCCATACTGACCGCGAGAAGGCAATCAAGGATTATCTTACGTGCGAAGAACGGCATAGTGACTATTCAACGCTAAATATTCCTTCATGTTCTATAATCATCCAAACTAAAGCTGTAATCATCATCTGCGTATATAATGTGAATAAACGGATATTGTTTCTTCAAATTGGGTGAATGGTGTAATTTCTAAACCAACACATCCATAACTCTAGGGACTCGACCTTCTGAAAACGGATATCTTCATCAAACTTCAAACCAGGTACTGTGCCACTTTTGTTTTCTTCGCTATTTTTGTGTGCTAAAAAATTCATTCAAAATGAATATCTTGAATAATTTAAAGAAGATTTATCTTAAATTTATTACTGAAGAACTCACAGAGACTGTGTTCGACAACGCAAATATTTGTGACATAAAGAAATTAATAAAAGATAATGATTTATTTAAAACGGATCAAAATTTTGTCCACGGAGTCATCAAATCGATCGTGGAGGATCGGACGACAACAGAGGCAAATCATCAATCTGAGTTAGGGATTAAAAAAATCAAACTAGCCCAACTCGATAAAGAGATTGAGCTCCAAAGATTACAAAATCAATCAATGCCTGATGAAAAAACAAACATGCCTCTTAGGGTCGAAAATTTATTAAAAAGTATTAAAACACTAACAATATCTATTCCTGAGAAACCCGAACCATTCCATTTGTTTTACTTCCTTAGTGAAAGCATTCGCTACTAAAGGCTAATGGCCTACATGCTGAGATACTAAACAGCCTGCTAGAGGTTAAAGACAATAATGTTTTAACGTATCCAACTGACGAGAAATTGTCGGATTATGAAAAAACTAAAAGAGTGGTTTTTAGCAGAATTTCAGGGCACAACTTTACAAACATTCAATGCTTGCTTAATGAGTCGCATGTGCAATTTGCATCGTGATTAACTGCAATATAAGAATACAATTGTCGAGTAAGGGAAATAAAAAAAAGGATTTTAAAAAGTTATGTGATTTAACAGTTGCAAATAAATTGTATGAAACCTTGGATTTTAAAATGATAGAATATATAAGGGTTTGAGGAAATAATACACGGCTTTCCCAAACTGAATTAGTTCATCAATCTGATTTAATTTTTTCATCACGTGGTTACTTATTCTCTGAAGTCCATAATCAAAAAATACACAGTGAAACTAATGAAACGAAAGACTTGAAACAGGGGTGAAGAGTGACTCATTCCCCAGAAGCACAAATCAAAATATGAAGCCAAAGAAAATTTGTTTTGTCTGTGGAGGATAGGGAGAATCTTTTCATTTCTCGAGGAACTGTGCCAAACGCTTTAAAAAAATGGAAAAGAATTGAGTAATCATTTTGTAACATCCGGTATCATTTCAACACCAAAAGGTATCTCTTGCAATAAATTGGAATCCATTGATATTCTCATACACGGGGAAACAATAAAGCTACTAAAAGATTTAGGAAGTTAATAATCCTAAGAAAAAAGCTTTTTCCTTCAAAAACAAAAACGGGTACTTTACAAGTGAAAGGTTGTTTTGGAAATGAATTTTTTGCTCAGACCACAACATTTTCTTTTGTTTTGAATAAAGATTGTAAACCAGTCGAAATTGAAACTATAATTTGTGATCAGCTAGAATTGGATGGATTTTTTCCACCAGACTGTCTAAATCTTCTTAAGCTAAATAATTTAGCAAACGTTCAAAATGTGCAAATTAATTCTTTTTCTAAGGGAATCGAAAATAAACTTCAGGGTTTTTTTCAATGGTATTTGATAATGAATTGCTTGATTTAGCAATATATTGTTGACAGTTGTTTACTAGACAAGGTTAAGCACTTAGCATATTTATATAGGCCTACTAAAGAACCTAAAAACACTGATTTAAGTTTAAACGTTGTGTTAAGAGATTAAATTCCGGTACCTCAGAGATCACGTCGAATATCATTCACAGAACAAAAAATTAACAGATGAGTGGCTAGAAAAGGGAATAATTAAACCATCGTGTTCCGATTACGCTGCTCAATACTTTTACCCAAAAAAAAGGGACGGGACGCATCGATTATGCGCGGATTTTAGGAACCTAAACAAAAAAATTGTGAAAGATTATTTCCTACATGGCTCAAATAGGGGAGGTATTAAATCGCTTAGGGGATGCAAAAGTTTTATCTGCCTTAGACTTAAAAAATGGTTTTTTTCCACGTACCACTTCAGGAAAAATGCACAAAAAATTTAACATTCATATGTCATGCGGGTTTATATGAATTTTTGAAAGCTCCATTTGGTTTATCCACTAGTCCTAGTGTTTTCATAAGATTTATATATAATATATTTAGAGATGAAATAAGAGATAATTCTGTTATAAAATATGTGGACATTTTTATTATTCCTTTTAGTAATGATAAACAGGGTTTAGAAGGACTTAAACGAGTTTTAAGAGTAGCCTCAAAATAGGGTTTTAAAATTAATTTTAAAAAGTGCCAATTCCTAAAAAGAAAAATTTAATTTTTAGGTTATATGATTGAAGTGGGTGCAATTCACCCTTCTCCATACAAAATTAGTGCAATCCAAATTTTCCCGCAACCTAAGTATATTAAACAAATGCAAAGCTTCCTAGAATTGACGGATATTTCTGAAAGTTTGTACCAGGATATTCGAAAATAGCAAAACTACTGAGTGACATGCTTCGAAATGGTGCAGAATTCGAATTTGGACCAATGCAGAAATAGGTATTTGATCTCCTAAAATAATTTTTTTGTGTCAAAGTCCTGTACTTCACATTTTTCAGCAGAATAAACATCTTGAACTACATACTGATGCTAGTAGTCCTGGTTTTGGAGCAATGTTCTTGTAACGCTCTGATGATGGACAACTACATCCAAAACACTACATGAGTAAAAAGACTTTACCATAACAAGAAAAGTTGCCAAGTTATGAGCTTGCAGTGCTCGCAATAGTCGAAGCCTTGAAACAATCTCTTAGGGATTTGTCATCTCTTAGGTCCAAAGTCAGAATAGTCGCAGACTGTGATGCTTTCCTCAAGACAATGTAGATAAAGTATCTGACTCCAAAAATAGCTAGGTGGACCTAACTGCTTGAAGAATTTGAGTATGAAATCATCCACAGATCCAATCAACAGATGAGATATGTAGACACATTGAGCAGGAATGCATGGTTACTCACTACCAAAGTGAAATAACTAAGAAGTTCACAACTGTGCAAGAAGCTGACGAGCGTCTCCATTAGCTGGAACCTCTGGTCGAGAAGGAACTCAGAGAAGATTACTTTATTAAAAAAAACATCTTCTATTTGTAAGATGATGGGCGTAAAGTCATCGTTGTACCAGAAGCGATGGAACTAGAAATTTTTCGTGGAATCCACAATAAGGTACACTTTGGAGCACAAAAGACCGAAGATATGGTAAAAAGAGACTTGCACATCTCAAAGTTTAAATGAAAATAGAGCAAGTCATCACCAATTTCCTTGAGTGCATTCTTTGTAACAGGAAAAGAGGCAAAGGAGATGGTCTTTTGAATCCTATTCCTAAGGACAAGTTTCCTCTGAGCACCTATCATATAGACTTTATAGGTCCTTTACCATCTACAAACAAACAATATAAGAACATTTTTACAGTAGTAGGTGTGTTTATCAAATTCGTTTGGTTCTACCGTGTCAAAACAACATCTGCGGCAGAAGCACTACAAAAACTAAAAGTACAACGAGCAGTCTTTGGAAATCCTTCCAGAATCATTTCTGCCTTCACTTCTAAAGATTTTAAAGACTACTGTAAAAATGAAGGTGTTCAACATATATAAATTGCAACAGGTGTACAAAAAGCCAACTGCCAAATCGAGCGGATGCATGACACTCTCATCTCAGTACTTGCGAAATTGTCAATCAACGATCCTGCGAAGTGGTTCAAGTTTGTTCCTGACGTCCAAAGAATCACAAATAGCAATTTCAGCAAGATCCACTAAATTCACTCCCTTTTAGTTGATGACAGGCGTCAAGATGCGAAACAAGACTGATATGAAATTGAAGGAAATACTTGAAGACGAGTACATAAATACGAACATTCAAGAGAAAGAGACTCTTTGAGAAGAGGCAAAAGGAAGCATCCTTAAAGTACAAGCCGAAAACATGCGCCAATATAATAAGCATCGATGAACTGCTCCAGTCTATAAAATAATTACTTAGTAGCAATTAAAAGATCTCAACTTGGTGGAGGTCTCAAACTCAAACCCAAATTCTTAGGACCATACAGAGTGGTCAAGAAGAAGCCTCATGACCGCTATGAAGTTGAAAAAGCGGGATGCCACGAAGGTCCTACAACAACTTCCACTGCAGATAACAACATGACGCTCTGGTCAGATTCAATCCCTACCTGAACTGAGGAAAAGTACCAACTTTATTTAGAAAAATTATGTTCTGTAATGTATTTTGTTTAGTTTTTTTCTTTCTTTCCTTGTCTTTTCAGTGTTCAGAGGTTTTCACATGTTGATGGCCGAGAGCTGTGGAAAATAGTCACGTCACCAACAGATGGCGCAGCGGCAGATATAACTCAATGTTACACAGTCGGTAGAGAGAGAGATGATCTGAGGCTCACGAACAGGCGACTTCTACTAACCTTCAGCTCCCACGAAGGGGATGCTAGGTAAGTGTCCATATTGACTGCGAAAAAGCAATCAAGATCAAGAATTATCTTATGTGTGAAGAACGGCGCATAGTGACTCTCCAAAGCCAAATATTCCTTCATGTTCTATAATCATCCAAACTAAAACTGTAATCACCATTTTCGTATATAATGCAAATAAACGGACATTATTACTTCAAATGGGCCGAATGGTAAAATTTCTAAGCCAACACACCCATATATATATATATATATATATATATATACACACACACGACGGAGATAATGGACACTATGACCATTTTTGGAAGCTTACAGTATATGACATTTTTTTAAACCCTATTGTATTTTGAATCATTTCTGATTACTTTACTTATTTATCTTCTCTACCTGATGCAAACAAACAAGTGTGTGTTTATGAGAAAATATTTGATTAAAATATTTGAAAATATTTAAAGTTGTACATACTGAGTTATCAGAAATAAATTCATGAAATGTAGGATATAAATTGTTTCAGATTACACCAGAAAAATGAACATATATTTAAAAAAAAAAAAAAAAAACTGCAGTTCCACTACCAACTAAAAAGAAAGAGAATCCAGTCGAATGAAAACAAGAAAAAAATGAATGAGATAAACCACAGAATATGCAAAAAAGACATGAAAAAAACTACCAATTAAATCTAAAAAGGATGCAAAGTTTTGCAAAGAACATATTTAGACACCCAAGATGAGGATTTTTTTATAATTATTAATAAATTGCTCAATTAATTATAAGAGTTAAAGTAAGCGATGAAATATAAAGAAATGGACAATAGTAAATTCTTCCGATATTAAAATTAAAGGAAACGATAAATTTTTAAATTTGATACATTTAATCTAAATGTAATTATATAAAATTAAAGCAAAAGATAAATTATTAAATTGAATATTATATCAGGTACATGTATTTAATATTAAAGCAAACGATTAATTATTAAATTGAATATATTTAAGCTAAATATAATTAAAATTGAGGCAAATGATAAAAAATTGAAAAGTTATCTGGTATGCCAAAAGTTATCCACGTAAAACAATCACCTCTTAGATGGCTAAAGATTTAAAAGTATTGGGAGAAATGAACCAAAAAGAACAATAAACTACAACATTTCTTAATTCTGAATCTGGCTTATTACAGATTAGTATATTTAAAATCATTTTGCTGACCTAACATTCACCTACAGAAAATTGCTATTTTTGAAAAATATGGAACCGCCAAAAAATATTTCAAAAAACAAAGCGTGAGCCCAAAACTATACAAACCAAGAAATTTATACTGAAAAGAAAATCCAATACATTAAATAAAAAAAAATCAAAACTTAAGTCAATCACATTAAAAACGATTCAAAAGTTACATAGATAAATACCAATCAACAAATATTTTGTTGGCATTAAAACCATGTTAAGTGTTGCGATATATCAGAGTAAAATAATACTTTTACAAGTATTAAATTTTAAAAGGGTTAGAACCAGAGGTAAAAGGGAAGAAATTAAAGCCAAAATTAAAAAACGTGTTTAAAAATATAATATTATGAAATAAAAAAAACATATTTGAAAATATAGTTGCAAAATGAAAAACAATATACAATAAACAATAAAAATAAAAAGAAAGTAGGAATAGAAAAGATTGAGTAAGAAATTCGATAAATATTTTATTGTGTCTCAAGCATTTCATTTTTAACAGTCTTAAAACTAAAGATTATTCATATGAGTCGTAAAATAACATAATTAATTAATATAATCTCTTTTTAATAATAATACCAATGTTCTCAAAGAGAAATAATATTTATTTTAATATATATATTAAATTAACACTTACTTATAAGTCCAAGTCTTTTCTTAATTCTTTGAATGGTAGTAAAGTAACACAACTGTATTAAAACTCTTTTGTTACTATTTAAACACGTTAATTATTGAAAGACTAATAATAGTCTTTAAATACTAAAAATGTAAAGTTTGATGTGTAATTAAAAACACATACTTCTTATTACTTTTGTAAGGTTTTCAGCTGATTTTATTTTTCTGCTTAACTTTTTATGTTGTGAAAAGTATTGGATGTTAAAATGTTTTTATTTAATTTTTTATTTAATGAAATATCTTCTGATACGATCAATTCAAAAAATCTTTCTCACTTAAATTTTTTAAATGCAGCTTTTAACTTCTGTTAATCCAAAATACTAATATAATCATTTGTAATAGTTTGTTATTGTTGTTTGCAG
This sequence comes from Nephila pilipes, assembly GCA_019974015.1. Lineage (NCBI taxonomy): Eukaryota > Metazoa > Arthropoda > Arachnida > Araneae > Nephilidae > Nephila > Nephila pilipes. The sequence continues at coordinate 216,980 of BMAW01043817.1, read as the reverse complement.
TTTTAATTAAATTCTTAGTTTACGTTTATAATGTTTTGAAGAATAATTTTGTATTTAATATTCATGTTTTAGCTTAACTCTTAAGTACAGATTTAGAATTTGAAAAAATTTTATGTTTTAAATTTTTTTACAAATTGTATCATCTTTACGTAAAATTGAATTCCATTCTAAACTGAGAAAAATTTAATTTCATTACAATGTATTTATTTTAAAATCAATGAATTTATCAAAAAATATTTCTATTTGTCAGGGGTTTTTTTTTATTACATGATTTAAAGCAGTTTATCAATCTCATTAAATTTAGATTTTTATACCAATACATTCAAGATTTAGAGATGTAATTAATGAAATGAAGGAAATATTTGATGAAACAGAAATTTGATGAAACATTAATAAAATATCAATTATTGGATGTTTTTGTTACATACTTTTCTATTAATTGGTGTCTTTTCTATTTGAGCATCAAATGTTGGAATGATTTATTATATTACACATCCATTTTTAAACACCCAGAAAAAATATCATAATTAATTTAACTTTTACGATAAAAAGTCATTTGATTTGCTGGAATACATCATCTCATGCAATAATACAATTAAAAATGAATGAATTTCCTATTTACATTCTTCTTATATTTGCTAATGGTAAAGAACAAACTGAGAGCAATATTAAAAATATTTATTCTAGCTGTAAATATAAAGTGATTTCAAAATAATCATCGGAGTTAAATTTTCTGTATTTCAAAAACTATTACGAAAAAGAAAATAATATTAAATAAATAGATCAATCTTTCTAATATGTTTCTGAACAATAACAGTTTTTCTATGTGCCTTTTTTTCTCAACAAGACAAGAATTCATATGTTAGCTCGATTCTTCCAAAATATAAGGTTTTCCCTTTAATTACATAAATTCACGAAAGAAGTAATACACATATATTGCTTAATTTCATAAAATATTACATTTGGATAACGTTTAGCTGTGATATTAGCTAGCCTTTGAGTACATTATTGAATTATTTAAACATTCTTAATTAATTTATTCAACAAAGTGTAGTTGTACTACGTCACTGGATCTGCCGAAACCCATGTTTTAAATATATTAGAGATATTTGTAATATCATTTTATTATATATGAGGCATTTAAAATAAATAAAAAAGAGACTTTTCAGATTATGCCTGTTAACCTGAGAAGTTCTTTAAAAATGCTTATTTTTTTTAAGAATTGAATAATGAATTTCAAACAGATATACTAAAGCAATATATTTAAGAGTATTTAAAAATATAAGATTTATGAAAGTCTTAGGATTTTGGAATTTTATGTCTGTTTAATTCAAAAGTAAAAAAAATTAGTTTTAAATTAAATTGTTGACGAAAAATTCAAAAGTAATTAGTCTCGTAATAAATACTCGTATTATAGGATCAAACATTGAAATTCAAACATGTCTTTTAACGTAATTTAAAATCTAAATAAACTTATATGTAATATAAAACTTCTCTTTAGGCTTCATTAAAATTTAATGAAGCATAAGATGATGAAAAAAATTAAGCTAATATATTTGCATTCATTGTGTAAGAATTAATTCAAGCGAATAATGTCAGAAAGAGACCATTATGAGAATAATTCTAAAGATATAAAACACAAAGATAATGTGTTTTGCTATGAGTTGCTTTGACATTGTGCTGTGCTTTGCAATGATTGTGCTTTATATAACAGATAAAATGGATTGCATAGTAAAACACGAAATATTATTTCCCCTAACTAATCTGAAATAACATTTGTAGCACAACACTGAAGATATCTTTACATAACTAACAGCCTGCAAATGACCTTGTGACAACATGATAATTTGAACTAGTGTCACGCTTACATATCACATTCTGAAGCCTTCTTGTTCAATGTGACATAAGGGAATTAAGTGAATGACCTCATCATAACCCGTCACAATGAGAACTGTTGAATACGAAAGGGCCGCAGCTATTTAGTATTGTGTGTGTGTGTAAATGAATATACCGCATAATTATAATGCCTATAAATAACCATTTCTATTCAGTGTTCTCTGTGTAATATGTAATGTATATCTGCTGTTTTAAATGTATTTCAATTCTATTAATGGATAATAATAAAATACTTATTATTTTACCTGACTTTTAAGGAAAAGAAAAATGTATAATTTTGGTGCAGTTTAAAATAAAATATAATTTTACTTTCTTCTATGAAACTTCTATTACTTTTTTAAAAAAGAGCAAAATTAATGCTTAAAAGAAGCAAATTATAAAATTCTTATTTCCACAATGAAAATTGTAATTGTAGTGCGGGGTATATTGCATGAAGTTAAATGCTATCTTAAATGGTATAAGTCTTATTTCCGCTTAATTTTATTATTATTAAGAAACAGAACAAGATCAGTTCACTACAGGTGTGAATATAAGCTTCAAAATTCACAATTTCTTCATAGAGAACATTATATTAAAATTTCAATAACTCGAAGGGTATGTTCGACACGTCATATATTTGGGCATATTACCAACAGCATATTAGAATACAAAACATACTCACTAACTGTGCGGTTCTAACAACAGATCAATATTTTTCAAAAAGAATGACATTTACGCTTCTCTACCAAGGAAGGATTTTGTGAACCTAATGTTAAAAATGTTATAATGGATTATCACGCGTATTTCCCTTCAACTAACCTTATGTGTTTTAAATACTATTATTTAATTTGAGAGCCTCGGAAAATAATAATAATAAATTATAACTTTTGTAAATTAGCATCATTGTATATCGAAGAGTAGTGAATGGAAAAAGATTGGATATTTCAGATATCGAGAATAAACGTGTTCTTATGCTACAAGAAGTTTGAAGATAAAAAAAAAACGTTTTACACCATTGGTGCCAAAAGGTCATTTGGTTGCGAAACACCTAAGATTGGAATTGGATCCGATATTCTAGAATATTCCTAACTCGTATAATGCTTTCAGTTTTTCCAAATAACTAGAGATTTCTAACATTAACTGGATAAAGAAACGAAAGAATTTCCTTCCCACAATTATAATGCAATTAATTTTTGAGATCATTCAATTAAAATAGAAAAAAAACCAGTTTCTCATCTGGCTTTTCCTTTACTAAACTTCTGTTAAGTTTAGATGGTTCAAATAAATAAAACCACATTAGAATAATAGTTATGGTCATGAGCATGCATGCGACGTCGTTTTCGTCTAGTCATAGTTCCAGTCCTGATGTCTCACGGTGTAGCGGGACTGATGCACGTTAAATCTGTTGATCCCATTCTTAATGTCAAAAATCAATTTCCAAAAAAAATCTTAAAATTTTTTAACTTAGTTGTAAAAGAATTAATACATTCACTTATTTGGAAAACAGTGGGTACACAACATTTTTCGTAGAATTTATTTTCAATGTGTGTGAAAAAGCTAGATTTTAAATATTATACATCTGCCAAACATTTTAAATAATTCTTTTAAGGACAAAAGTTATATCTGAGAAATTACATTTCATTTGAAATGGAATTCAAACTAGAAAGAAGGCATTTGTAATATTTCTTTTTAAAGTTTGAAGCGTCAAAGAGAGCAAGACATTTTTCAAAATTTAATTAACCCTGTGCAAATACTTTTCAAGGAAACTGTGTAATAAAATATTTTGATATTTATTGTATATTTTAAAAAAAATGTAAGTTAAAAAATTGTTATGTCATCTTAAAAAGAACAATATCATCGTGTTTAAACAGCTAGTATAATATTCAATAACATTTTGTTTTATTAAATTAACCATGTAAAAAAGAAAGGCTCCTTCGTATCCCTATTTAATCAATATATTGTTTTTAAATGTGTATAAATTCATTAAGTAGTATAATTACAGGATATTAAAAAAGAGGGAGGGGAGAACGGAAAGATATTTTTTGCGTTATTTAGTACTATAAATATCAGGAACCAGAAAAACGTTTTCAATGAAAATAAAGTAGACATTTCTTTGCTCTATAAAGGATGATTTAGTAGAGATATGTTAATGAGGATTATATGAAGAAAAGAGAAGACTAATATATTTTTGTCAGAGAACTTATTTAATTTCTTAAATGTTGCATAAAATAGAACTACCATCTATACGGAACTTAAATGAATTATCTGTAAGGAAGATAAATAAAAATGAATTCCAAGTAAAATTTGTTAAAGATAACACTAGTATAAATTCAATAACATATATGTGTGGGGGGGGGGACAAAAAAATGACACACCAAGAAGGAGTTGCCCTATTGTAAAGAAATTTTCTATGCAAAGACATTTGGACCAAACATGCTAATGATTAAAATTTGGTTTCCTGTGAATGAATAGCGGGAGCAACAGGACATCGAAACAACGCATTCTGCTGGTGTATATAAGAAGCGATTCTCAATCTGATGGTCAAATTTTATGCTGCATTGCGATTTAAAATACCTTTGAACGACTAAAAAAATGCCTAACCATAGGATTCGAGTTCATTACGTGCAAATGTCAGTGTTTGAAAGAGGTCGTATCATTCGATTGAAAGAGGCTTTGGACAAATCGGAGAATCACTCGTCATATGGATCGAAGCTATGCAACGATTAGAAGATGCTGGAAAGAATGGGTGGACCATGGCAGATTTTAGCCTTATGATGGTATGGGTCAACCTACGGCCACAGCAGATCGGGAGGACAGAGAGAATGTCAGAGCAGCTGTCACAGCGCCTGATTCATCGTTATCAGCCATCAAACGTGAGACCCGCATACGACGGACCATCATGACCCTTCACAGACGGCTGATAGAGCGAAATCTACACTTGTACTGGCCTTTACGCCCACTGACACTCCCATCTACACACTGTCGAGCCAGATTACAGTGGTGCTTGTATCTATCAGGTTGGAATAATGCTGACTGGGGACGTAGAGTGTTTAACGACGAATCCTACTTCCAACTGTGTCCTGACGATCATCGAAGACGTGTCTGGAGAATCCCACGGCAGCGTGCTGATCCTGCTTTCACTATTGCTCGCCATATAGGTCTTAAACCAGGAGTTATGGTCTGGGGTGTCATTTCTCTTGATAGCCGTACCCCTATGGTCGTCATTAGAGGCACACTTATAACTCAGCGGTACGCCGATGACATTCTAAGACCTGTTTTCTACCTTTCCTTCTGCAGTACCCTGGGCTTATTTTTCAGCAAGATAATGCCAGACTACATACGGCACGTGTTGCTCTGAACTGTTTTACAGCTTTTCAAACACTTCCTTGGCCAGCCAGATCTCTCTCCAATCGAGTGTGTCTGGGATATGATGGGAAGACGACTGCATCTACCAGGGAATGTTGATGACCTCGTCCATCAATTGGAGCAAATTTGACAAGAAATACCTTAGGAGACCATCAGGGAATTTCATCACCCTCTATGCCACGTCATGTGACAGCTTGCATCCAGTGTAGAGGTAGGTCAATACTTTATTGAGCTCCTTAGTTTATAACAATGTAAATCTGAAATAACTCATTCAATTTGTCAGATATTTTAGTCATTTTATATACTGTTTATAATTTTCCTATCCTCCAACTTTTGTCTCTATCGGACAACTCCTTCTTGGTGCGACGTTTTCTGTATTGTGTGTGTGTGTGTGTGTGTGTGTGTGTGTGAAAGAGAGAGAGAGTATTGTGTGTGATTGTCTGTCTGTGTGAGTGTATCTTTTGTGTATGCAATGATTTCAATTAGATTTAATTAATTCCTTAATTCTCTATGCATAACTACCATAGTGAGAAGTTCACTTATTTCCTGATACAGTACATCTTGAACTTGTATTCAAGCACTCATAAATCTACATGAATGAAAAAAAATTAAAAAGTTTCTCATTGATAATTTAAGTTTTAAGAGGTATTTTGTATTGAAATAAATGAATGTCTGGCTTACGAGTAGAGGAATTCTCCGGAGAGCTGTTTTAAAAGAAAAGTGAATAAATTATTTTTAAATGATAAATACATAATTTAAACTGTACCAAGTTAGACCTGCGAACAATCAGCTAATATGAAAAATAGGCTTTATTGAGATTGTAAGTTACAACAGAAAATTCAGAATGGAAACATACTTTGTTAAATGATTTTAAATTTCATTGATAATTTTTATGTAAACTAAAAAATGCATTTCCATGTCTTGTTGAAAGTTCTGTAACATAACAGATAAACATCAAATTTATTTTTGCTCGTGTTCATTTTCTCAGTCCTGAGATGCCTGTGGAAGATTTGTAAATAATGTTTCTCAGACCATGTCAGGATCTTGTCATTAGTGGGAGTCAGATAGAAAAGAATCAAATTAATGTTTATTTGAATACTTGAAACTTGAGTAGAGGATTTCTCCGGAGAGCTGTTTTAAAAGAAAAGTGAACAAATTATTTTTAAATGATAAATATATATTTTAAACTGTATCAAGTTAGCTCTGCGAACAATCAGCTAATTGGAAAAATAGGCTTTGTTGAGGAAATAATATGAAAAATAGGCTACAACAGAAAATTCGGAATGAAAACATGCTTTGTTAAATGATTTGAAATTTCATTGATAATTTATTTGTAAACTAAAAAAAAATGCATATCCATGTCTTGTTGAAAGTTCTGTAACATAGCAGATAAACATCAAATTTAGTTTTGCTCGTGTTCATTTTAAAAACCTTATTTATGTCAGTACTTTCATCCACAGGGAAACTAACAATTTTACTAATAAATTAATTTGTAATAGATTAATAGTTTCATTTGACATATCAATAACATGACGTTGTGAGGTTCGAACAGATAAAGGCATTTTGTTTATTTTATTCAAGATTTCTTTTTAGTTTTGAAAATCATGAACGAATTTTCAGCTCAACCACGAAACAAATCTATAAAAACTTCACCATCGGTAAAAGGTTTATCTTGCTTAATTAATCCAAGAGATACAATAAAATTTGTGTGTGTTGAATGTATTGAACTCGTGTTTGGATTCACAAAAATATGATTTCCCCCTCTCTGTTTATTAAAATTCAGTTCACATCGATTAATGTATTCCAATTAGTCTTCAGGATCCACATATGAAATGGATGCGCTATGTTTGGAGAAATAATGCCGCTGAACATTGTATGTATGCTGCAGTTCAATTGTGGCCATCGATTGTACATGAAAGTTGTTCGTCAAGTTGAACACATCCATATTCTTTTTCCCCCATAGTTTGAAACTGTGTTGTTGTTTGGCTTTTGGAGCACTCATATTAATTAAAGGGTCAGACTTTTTATTTTCTCAAATTGATAATAATGTATTTGGTTAGCTAAAAGAAAAAGAAATGATACAGTTAATTTAAATGCATGATACGTAATCAAAACAGAATATATACTAATGTCAGATATTATAAAGTTAAGAGTTAACGTATTATTTTTTTGTATTTAAAAATCATTATACACCTCCAATATTGCATTTCTGCTTGATACATTTTTTGTAGTTTGCTAAGTATGAGCTAAAATGCCAATATACTTAAAAATAAGTATTCACTGAATTTTATCGGCGTATTGATATGTTTCGTTTTCCTTTGTAAACTAAATAAAAAAAATTAGAAATAACATCTTTAAAGAAATACATATCTCGTAGTTAGATTTACTGTAGCTAGATCCATCAAATTTCAAAATAAACTTTTATCTATGAGTTTCTTTAATTACCAGATTTTAAAGTATCTACTTTTAAAAACCACAATAAATTTAAATTAACTCTAAGGGCATAAATAAATTTCATTAAGAAACAAAAATAAATTAGTCAGAAAATTACAATAAATAAATGAATGGAGTGAAATATACAGTTTTAAAGATTAATGCTTCACACACATCATCGGTTATAGAAATAATTCTATTTCTATAACCGATGAAAAAGGATTAAAAAACAAAAACAAATTCGTCAGGACAATACAATAAATAAATAAATGGAGGGAAATATACTGTTTTAAAGATTAATGCTTCATCATCGGTCATAGAAATAATTCTATTTCATATATTTTTTGCTATCAAGAATGTTTGAGTTCATAAAAGGAATGCATAAATTATCCCATTTTCTAATAATTGATATCTTATTTTTATTAAAATAAAAGTTAATGTTTAATTATTTTCATTGTATCTAGATATATAAATGAATCCGATGTTTCACTATAAATATAAAATAATTCAGTATAATATAAATTATGAAACGCGGAACTTTATTTCAATATTTCAACACAATTTACCTTATAAAACCGTGTGTTCGGCCTTCCAACCTCTACTTCTCTCAAATAAGACTAATAATACTTTATTAGCAGTAGGTGGTGGAGGTTGTCCAAGTAATGGTATTCACCTTTACTTCAAAAATGATCAATGAAATTAAAAAAATTCCCACATACTCAAAGAATTCTAGGAATTAATCTATCTTAGCATTATTTTTAGCTAATATCACTATATCAAATATAGTTAACTCTCAGTTTCAGCAATTAAAGAACAAGTAATATAATTTACTTTTGGATTTTGCAAATGTACTTCAACGACTAGGTTATGTAATAGTAAGAAGACAGTAAAAATTTAAAAAAGGAAAACCTCGGGAATTGTTACAGAGCACTGAGTAATTGGTGCCATCTAGGAAAAAGAGTTAAATACAAAGCACCCACTCTAATTTGTTGGCAAGAATATTTACCGATCGTTGTAATTAAGAATTATTTACTGAGGCATTAAAATTTTCCATTGGGTTACTAGGTGATCCTCAGATCATAGGTTGTCGACCATTGTTTTATATAACTTAATGTAATTGTGAAATAATTGATAATTCAACTAAACTAATGACTTTGCTTAAAAACCTGAGTTAAACTAAAAGAAAGTTTAATGGTAGATATTTTTAAAACTTTTCTAAGTTACTATAGAAATTCTGAAGATTTAAACAGAAAAATTTGTCATGTAGTTATTATAAAACATCGAAATTTTTAAATGACTTTTATTTCGGTTGTCAAATAAGAAAAAATATTTTTAAAAAAGAATCAATTTTGCTTTTATAATTATTGTTATGAAAGAAAACCCTTTTGCATATTTAACGTTTATATTGGATCTAAGATGCAAGAATTTTAAATTAATGGACAAGGAAAAGAAAAAAAATAGTATGTTTGTTTGTTAACCTAAAGTTATGAAGGTAGAATGTTGTTAAAAAAAACTGTCTAATAGGACAGTTTTTCAGTGTTAGAAACAATTTATTATTAACGTAATAATACCGTTGTGAACTACTCGTATGCATAATAAGCATTAATGATAAGATAAATCTCATAAAAACAAATCTAAATATCTTTCATTTAAGTATACTTTTCATTGCTGTCTCTTAGTTTGTAATTTTTTTTGCTTCAAAAAAGAGAATGTTTTACTCAGAGGCTCTCATTTAGGACTTTTTATCCATTTAATTATGAAATAACGTAGGAAAGCTGAAATTTTTACTGAATCTATCTTAATAATTAACAGAAATCGCCATTTTAGTCTGCACTTTTTTCAGACCTTCCCATGAGGCTAATTATTTAGCTACAGAAATGAAAATTTTCCTCTAAGTTTTCTTTGTTTTTTTACTCTTTGACATTATTTTATAAAACATGGAACTAAATTGATTCATATCTGCTGTCAATTTAGATGTAACTAGTTCCTAATTGTTTATTTATGTTCTAAGTATTTTTGTCATCCTTTGATGAGGAATGGACAACCTTAGTTGTTTACGTTTACCATACATTTGTTTAAAAGATAGATCTCTTAATTTTCTGATTAGAGCTAAATAATACTTTTAAGAATTTTAAGAAGATTTCATCATCTGTAGGTAATGATAGAGGAAATTTGTTAAACGAAGAGCAATTTCGGGGAAAATTTTCGTTAGAAATTATTACTGAACATTATGAATTTTTTTAAAAAATAGAATTACTTCAGGTTTACAAATTAATTTGTACGTATTAGAAATGTGTATAAAATTATTACTGATTTAGTTAAGCTGAGTCTCAAATTTTATTCTAAGGTAGTCAATAAGCTATCAAATCTTTCTTAAAATCCTTTTTCTACATTTTTAACTTAAAAGTAGATGAAAATACAATTAAAAGATACAATAATATAATTCTGTTATTTTAATCGTAAGACTAACTTTTCCAATATCATTCATCCACATGTTTGAAAAGTAAATGTTAAAAATATCTAATATATATAAATGATTTTATGATAATGATATATTAGATTCATGCATGTCCGGAAATGAATAATTATCAAACAGCTGTTGGAGTATCTACAGTAGCAGATGTAACTGAAAGAGACGTTTTTAGTGTACCATAATATATTAAATTCATTTTATACATTTTTTTTCATTTGGAGTCCCGAACTAAATATTTCTGACATACAAGAAATATAAAAAATTAATAGTTTAATAAATACGTAACGTATACATTTTTCAAATTTGTTCTGATAGTTTCTTTGATGTTGAAAAAAGAAAAAAAAACACATCTTGAAAAGCGTTAGACAAAAAATTTCTTTAAATAAAAAATATCATTTGATTATATTTCAATGATGTTATTCTTTAGCATCAACTTTTAACTAAACTTTTTATTCAAGCTTCAGATTAAATAAAAGATCTATTTGTACTTTGAAATTTCTTTCCTGTCAAAAACTTTTCCTATTTATCAGCAATTTAAAAGTGATTTTTTTTTTTTTTTTTTTTTTTGAAAATTGATTCAGCTTCCAGGAAAGAAAAAATATATTTGCTTTTTTCTTACTCTCATTCAAATATACTTATTCCATGTCATTTCAATTTAACACGTGGGTGTTATATTTTTCATGAATTATTGAATAACATAGCCATTAACTGAAATGTGTTTCTTTTTTGAACAGGGTGGTCTTACGCTGCACATATTACAGGTGGATTAATACATTTCACATTAAACAATGTTTATTATAGAAACCTGAATTTCTATCTATGATTTATAGAAAAAATATTTAACTTAAAAATAATACCACAATAGCATAAAAAATAATACTTTTCAGTTCAATTATTTAAACAGTAATCGAAACGTGGATTGTTTTCTTTTATATGAGTTGTGTTTCCTGTTTTTGTATCATTTTTTATGAAGTGGAAGTAAGAAAAATCTTTAATGAATATTCTATTTTTAATGATAAATAATGACTGCGAATATAAATAAGTAATAATATATGAGTATTTAAAAACATCTGAATTTTGCAGAAGCTGCGAAAGCTAACATCTTTTTTTTATAAAATTGTACGTATTGTTTGAAAATTCTAGATAAAAAGAGCCTTCGTTCTAACAAAATTATTTTTTAGGTTGACTACGAAATTCTTATAATTTGTCAATGTTTAAACTCAGAACAGAGACGATAAATTTTGATAACAAAGAGATATCTTTTTTTTCCAAACTGCTATATAAAAAACTTAAAATATTTAAGGAATACAAAGAGAAGAAAAAGTTTCTCTCTGAACTTTGAAAAGTAAAAAGAGCCTTTGTCAGAATATAAAGGTCAAATAATTAAATCAAATGAATATCGAATTTTAATTTCTCGAGACATACTCGAGTTATTAAAAAATAATACAATATAAAGAAAAAATCCTTACTAATTAGACGGAAACCTAAGAATATGAGGTATTGATTGATTTTGAAGAAAAAATATTTTTAACTTGAATAATTAGAAAAAACTTCTTCGTCACAGTAAAAAGAACAAACACATTTAAAATATATTTTTATACTATTATCACTATAATAATAATTTTAAATTTCATTAAATATTTAAATATTTAGCCTACTTAATTTTTAATAATAATTTATATGCTATGCAATCTCATATCATAGTTAAGTTTGCGTTAATAGTGTATTATCGGAATTTGAAAACGGATTTCTTATTATTAAAGAACACCGAGTTAAAATTTGGTTAATGTTGAAAGTATGTCAAATTCAGAATACTTTTAGATAGAAATATATTTTAGAAATAATGTCAGATATTGATTTCCCTGAATAAAAAACATCATATTTATCACAGCAATAATTACCATTAATTTGATTCATTTTTGCTGTGTAATTTATATTCCATATTTTATCACTTTTACTGTAGTACTGAATGTATTTTAAGAGTTCATAATTGTTTGTAGAATATTTTAAATATTAAGGGTATTGAATAATTAAAATAAGGGTATTGGGTATTGGATTAATAATAAGGATAATAAAAGCGTATTGGATTCATGACCCCCTGTATTAATTTAAGACCTTTTTTTTCAATGAAACTTCATCACAAGTTCAAGTTCTGCTTTTTGATATTTTAGAGACATTATTATTTTGACTAATTAAAACTCTTAAATGATATAATTTAATCTAATTAATATTCTTCTAAATATTTTTAAATGCAATCTTTAGAAAAGCTTATTATCCATTATTATTTTTCCGTTTTAATTATTTTGCCATAAATATTTGTATTTTTATATAGCTACGATGACATACTTTACCAGAAAATTCCTGATTGGTTTATCTTTTAAAAATTGATCCTACGGAATTCAAAATTTACAAATTAATTATTTAAATATATTTTCAAAGAAAAGAGAAAAACAATCCATATTTAGATGTATATAATCTCTCAGCTTTTACTTTAAATTAAATCTTTGAACTTTTAAAAGCCAATTACACACACAAAAATGAAATTTCTTTGATCCATAGAAAAAAAAACGTGTTCCAAATATGGATTCCCCGTACTTCCAGTATTTCAAGTGAAGGATAAATTTTCTTTTTATAAGCTCTTATTTATATTTTTCAACTCAATTTATTCACAACCTTCTTGATTCACAAATAAGAATTTATTTTTATATATGTTCCCATACAAAAGAGGAAAACAACTTAAAGAGATATTATCACTTATAAATTCAATAAAAAGCAAATACATCCAATTAGTTTTATTTACATACATTTATATTTGATTTCAAAAAAAAGTTTCAGCTAATTTTATTTTCATTTTATTAGATAAAAAAGTAATAAAGGATGTTTGATAAATTTACATTTTTGATTTGAATATAGTTCTAATTCACCCTTTATGAAATCTTACAATCTTAATAAAAATATTACATTCACTTGAATATTTTTTTATTACTTTGGGAATATGTAAACTGACACATTTAATTTTACACTTTTCTGAAAATTTCTTTGCATTATTGGAAATTAAAAGAACTTTATTAACTTATGCTAAAATATAACGTTTTAGAAACAAGAAAAACTGTAATCATTTAACCTTCTCATCAAAGATTAATGTATACTTTTATAGTTAACTACCCAACAACACGTAATGATCTTACATTTTGCTCAAGATAGAGTAAAATTTCAAAAACAAGCAATTTTGTTTAAAAAACATGTAACGTAGTATATTATTCGATATTTTCGAACACCTTGATTCTGAAAGTTAGTTATATGGTTAATAACCACAAAATAAATTTTACTTAACTAAGAGTAATTTCGAGAACAATTTGTTAATGTAAAAAAATTGGTTAAGAAGTATTTAATTGGTTCATGTACTTATAAAACACACTGGTTCTTTATTCTAGTTTTATAATACATTTTTTATATATTTACCTTTTTGAAGACATTTGAAATGATAGGAAGTTTCAGGTGGTGTGTGTGTGTGTGTGTGTGTGTCTTGCAAAGGGATTTCCAATAAGACTTATAGAAGTGTCCATCCAAGTCAAAGAAAGTTACTTAGAATCTTTTAGGTATTTCTCAGAAACAATGGTTACATTTGTAGAAAAATAAAAAAATTAAGATTTGTTACGTGATGGATTATTACATCCGTAAAGTCTTTGCTAATTCGAAAAGCAAGATGTTATAATGCATTATTCAACAATTGATAATTAATCTTGTTTGTTTTTCATTGGAATTGAATCATTGGTTTTTTTTAGCTTGTTTCTGTTCGCCTTAAGAAGTCATCCCCCAAAGCTATTTATCACCTTTTATCCAAAATAAAATAAATAACAAATTTCATAAAGGAAAAAAATCCCAAATCTAATCAAAATTAAATATCTCAGATATCTTACTGGAAAAAATATATAATAGATTTCAAGGACTTTATTCGGTGCAATTAAAAAAATTTTATACAATTTTATACAGCTTTTATACAATTGTATTATTTTCTTCCAATTACTTTAAAATATTGTTTCGAACCTGTGAAGACGCTTCCCAGCAACTTTATTTTTATAAGAGAGAGATTGCGTCGACAAACAAGGGAAACTTAAGCTAAGATCCCTTAACTTTGGCGACGAATTAGGTGACCAAATTAGCTATTCGGTGAGAAAAAACGAGTTTGGGGACAAAATGTGTCTCAAAAATTCTGGATATTGCCTATATCTCGAATAGTGTGTAACGTTCGGTTACTTATATCCGACTCTTGTACCTTAGTATAAGTAAGTATAACTAACTCAAAAAGTCAATAACTGATCCAAAGACACGCAAGTCTGTTCCAACTCAACTGTTTATTTATCAATTACTATTATATAATATTTAATGGATTATAGCTCTCTTTGGGATTCTAAGATTAGACTACTAATTCAAATATCATTGAGATAATACGATCTTATAAAACCCTTCCAGTTGGAGTTACTTTTATCCGTCGAATCCCCGGCGACAGCTATAACCAGTAACTACTCTTGATATTATCGGCCTCTTGTTAGAAATATATTAAGAGTTAACCACACTCTGCCTCTATCTTCTAAATTTCAGTTTATATCATTATATCTGACTTACTTCACTTTATTTCACCTGCATCTAATTAACATAATCACGTTTCATTTTGGTTGGGAGGAAATTGTTATTTCATGCAATCAATCTCGATTAAAGTTCCCAATGTTAGTGAAGAGAAAATCGCGAATAATCCAACGTCACAAATATAATATTGGAATAACACAGATATGGATTTTTCCGGATTTTTCCGGAAGATATCACACTTGGTGGGAGTAGCGATAAATACTGAGAGATGCTAAGCGAGAGTAAGTGATCATCATTGGCTATGTGGATGTGCCGCGTTATCTTTCGGTAGCATGGTTGAGTGGATTTGCTGGGAAGCAGACGGTTTCTGTCGGGACTGCTAAATATTGTCGAAAACCGTATCACTTTAAAGATTTGACTGTAGTTGAGCTGAACATTATTGAGCGTACCGTGACTGTTATTATAAGTGCTGCTTTGTATTTATGTTGCTAATCTGTATAAGTGATTTTAATCTATCCAGCGCTTGACATATGTGTTCATCTTGTCCTGAATATTGTGAATAAAGCGTCCTTCGCCATTATTCACCTTGTTGTACTGATTTCACTCTCATATATATACCCATACAAAACTGAGGATTTTTTTGCAGTATTATTTTAAAGATAACTGATAATGTGAAAATATATGGACATTTAATTAATGTCACAGTATCCCACTATTCATATTTGTGAAAGCAGGGCTTTACTTGTTACGGCCGCTCTATATCAGATTTAAAACTTATAGTACTTTCTATGGATATTTTCGTATAGCCTAAGGATTGGGAAAGAAAATTAATAATTTTTATTCCAAAATAGTTCTTTGATTTCATTTGTCTCAATTTTATTCTCTATGGAAGTACAATAAAATAATTTTCAAAAAAAAAAAAAAATATTCAAAAAAAGCTTTTATTCATCTAAAAATGAATGAAGATACTTTTTGAAAGAAAAGTTCTGGGAATGGTTAATTTTTTGTAAAGTTATTTTTTTTTCAAATGTAAAAATTTTTACTATTACGTTCTGTTTTAACTGTTATGATGATTAATAATTTTATCAAAATAATTGAGATTGTAAAGATGCTTTCATTTTTCTTTACGTAGTAAAATTTCTTTGAGAACAGTAAAGGTAGAGGAAGGAGTTTGTCATAGATATAATATTTTTAACTGTAACTTCAGTGTTTTTTCATTTGTAATTGTATATTTTGGTAGTCGCAAAATTTTCATATAAACAGAGTAATTTACATTTCATGAAAATTTAATAGTTTTATTGTGTGTATAAAAGAAACACTCTTATTACACTTTAAAATGTTTAGCAATTTGTTCTATTTTGAAGTGTATTCCAAGAAAATGAAATATATACATTTTTATATGATTTTTTCCTGTCAGCGATTTACATGAATTCACTTGATGTACTAGTACATCAGAATTTCATATTGAAGTTTAGTTTATATTAAGGTCGCACTAGAAGCAACACGAGGGCTATTGGTGATGGACCTCGTAATTTTGAACCTCGGTCAAGTGACGAGGACTATACCTGAGCTGGCACCCCCCTCTCCTTACTTCCAAACCAGGCCAACGGGCGGACTTTGGGCCCCGACAGTTTTAACGTACATCAGCCCCGACTACACGGTGGGTCTTTTGCGGCCAAGAATCGATCCCGCGACTGAACGAAAACCGCAGGCCACAAATCCGAAACGATGACCACTAGGCTACCACGGCCACATCTCCTATTGGTAACAAATAGTTCCATAAACGTAGAAGCGCAATAAAAATTTTATTTAGGCAAATAGTTAGTAAATCAAGTAAAGAAACATTCAAAACTCTCCGACTAAATCGTTTCCATGCACTGTTTTTATGGGAGGGTTTGAATTCAAGGATTAATACCGATATGTGAAAAATTCTTCCTAAAATGACAGAAAATATATAAATATTTTTATACATTCAAAAAGAAATATTTCTCAGGAATACAATTTAGTCTGCAGTCTGGTAAATATTAAATTAATAATCAGTTTCATAAAAAAAAATAGCTGTTATTGTATTTAGTTAGTCGGTCATGAACTCGTGGGTGGCGATTTGTAAGTTGTACAATATTTTCCAATTTTCTTTCGTATGTTCAAATACTCATCCTACCAGATTTCCGTGGAGAAGAATAATGGTGGATTCAGCTTGTTAAATAGATCTAGACCTCAGCATTCTCCCAAGGTGTGATGTGGAAGTCAGAGAAACAGACGGCAAGTGCAGATATTATTGTAATTACTTGATATCTCAAACAGTGATCCACAGTTCTTGTGTAGATTATCCAGCGACATTAATGCAAACCACTCCTTAAAATTCCTGCAACTTCAATAAAGTTTTTCGAACGGCTATTTTTAATTGTATTCCTTCAAAGTTAATTTGTCTTTTAAATTAAAAGTTTTTAATTGATAATGCCTACAAACGATTAAATGTTAAAAGAAATATTGTGCATACTCAAAATAACTCGAATTATGCATTTATTGCGTAATTAATTCTAGCATTATCAATTCTATCATTTCAATTGACTTTTTTGAGCTATTTTACTACGTTTTATGATTTGAGAAACTTGCATGGAGAATAAATATTATTATGTAAATTAGTATTGCTATATATGTATTGAAAACAAAAATACAAATAAATTACAATACATTATACAATGTAAAAAGAAGAAAAACCTAAATTTAAAATTGAATAGTTACAATAAATTTTGAAATAACAGAAATATTTCAGACTTTAAACAAATATATTCTTAAAAATATTTCACTTAAAAATAAAAATACAGAAATATAAATAAAACAAGTTACAGATAAAAATGAGATTAACGTAAAAGGGAAAAAGAAAAATATTAAGCGATAAATAAAGAAAAAAAATCTTATAAAGATAAACAAAATTGAAACACAGCTATTTAATACTACCACTAGATTATAAATAGATCAAACATTCACAACTAATAAATAGAGGAATATAAATTAAAGTCATGTGCCAAATTTAATTATCACACCAAAAAAAGAGAATTAAAACCACCACAAATTTTAAAATCTAAAATTAAAAAAAAAAAAAAAAAAAAAATCAACACGAAAACAGTTCAAAGGCAAAGAAAAATAATTAAAGTTTAAAAATAAAACGGGAAAAGCAAAAAGGGTACTTACACAAAGTTTAATCACTCTTCATGCAACCATTTTCGTTCTTATCACATAGTTAAATTTAAGTTTAATAGCTTTTATAGATTTTTAATTCGAGATCCACAAAAAATATTTCATTAAAAACTAGTATTGCACTCAATGTTTCAAGTTTAGAATTAAGAAAACTAAACTATAAAAAAATAAAGTATAAAAAACAATTTTTTTTTTCAAAACATTAGTCCAAAATAAAAATATTTAAAATAAAAGAATTAAAATTATAATAATGAATTAATTACTGAAAGCAAAAAAATTAACTAAAAGGAAATTATTTTATTTTATGATTTTTAAATTTTCAATATGTTTTAGTAAGTTTTATTTGGTAATCAGCTTAAATACATATATGAAATAAGTTCTTTAAATTATTTTGAAAATTTACAGGTGTCTGAACTAATTTAATAACACTTAAATACAATGGCAAGGCAAATAAAAACATAAAAATTAAAGAAGTAATTGAAGTCATTGCCTCAAAGGCTCTCTAGCACGCCAGAAAAGCGCCGTTTCTGAGTCGCCATGAAAGGATGGACATCGAAGCAGGTGGTCTCTATTCATAGGATCTGCCAATCATTGAGAAACTCAACTAGGTTTCATAAAAATTCTAATGCGATGGAAATGCATACCATGCCGTTAAGTCCCCCCCCCCTTTTTTTTTTAGGTTGTGACCAAACCAAACTTTTTTGGTTTGGTGTGGTTGGGGTGCAACTTAGACCTTGCTGGTGCAACCTGGGCAACGTCCTGGAAACGGCAAAGTGGTCTACAGTTATCGGCAGCCTTTCTCAGCATCTCTTCCTGCCACCATTGTCACCAAGTTTCTGAGGTTGACCTCAGTGAACTACTTAAGATATCTTAAGAAATATTCCTAAATATATTCAAGCTTAAATTGCAAACAAAGAACGGCACTTTATCCACATACATAAAATCATAGCTATTCCTTTTATCCAATATGTTACTTCAAATATCATGATACACAGTTTTTAAGTTAACATCTAAATAAAATATCTCGTTCAAATTTTCATTAGTTCGCGTCAGATTTAATTAATAATGACAAAATGATAAATGTGCGCGTATGTGTTTATATATTTCTCTATGTACTTAACGTTAAACTTTACTTAAAGTTCTTCTTACTTTTCACTGGACTACTTTTCTTTTTCATTTGTAACTTAAACCTTACATTTTAGAACTCATATATATTTCGTATCACTTTGTTTCTTATAAATTTTTTCCTTACAGTAGCTTACTTAGCTAATTGCTTAATTACTTCCACTAAAATTCATATGAGATCAGACACACTTTTTAGTAACAATAACAACTTCGTTCATTCCTTCAATATAGTTTCTGTTGCTTTACCTTATATATATATTAATATATATATATATATATATATATATATATATATATATATATATATATATATATATATATATATATATATGTAAAGTAGATAATCGAAGGTATTAGTTGCTTACCGATTGGAATAAAGATTGATAAGCACACGGCATTGATGCAACACGGCATTCACGGTGTTGAGTAAAATGATATTCTGAAAAATGATATACTGATCAAACCCAGAATACAAGTGTTATTTCCTGAGCTGGATTCAGATTTACTGTTATTGAGATAGATATGTCACTTATAATCTTCGATGTCTTGAGTTAGTTATCATCCACTTTCATAATGATAGTTGCTTTGTAATCATTATATAAAACAGAATAAATTTAGTTTGATTTTTCCAGACTCATTCTTTATCTGAAGGAACATTAATTGCGCTTCAATGGCTCAGCAAGTAGCAAAGTGGGTGAGTCATAGATGCATGGTTAACAAAATTGAAAAATTGTCTTATAGAGTAATTGCTGCGATAAGAGAAATAAAAATTTGTATGTTGTAATCAAGAAAAGAAAATTGCTATCAATAAAATTATTGTTTTCTAAAAATTTGTTTTGATCATGAAACATATTTTGAATAATGTTATTTATAATTGAGTGATAACTTTTGAAAGAAGGCATACATTCCATTGATTCTTTAGAAGAAATATGTTAATCGTGAAAATTTCTAAAGGTATTTGGAAAGTATACTATCAAAAATTTGAGTTATTAAACTTTATTGCAAAATGTGGAACTAGCATTAAAAATTGAGATTATAAATTATACTTATTTGACATATTTTAATGCAAACCATAAAAGTATTCGAAAAATTATTACATTTTCTTTATTCGGTATATAAAATTCTTCTCTTTTATACAAACATTTACTCCTATATATTTAAAATTTTGCAGAGTTTCTCAAAGAATTTTAAATTACTTATATGATGTCGTGCGTGATAAATAAAAATAAAGCGGTGCTATAATATAAAGGTAAATGTAAAACAAAAAGTGTTAGAAAATTCAATAAATAATTTTAAAACACTTTTGAACAACAAAAACACCCAAAAATAACCAATTTATTAATCTAAATCTACATAGACATATTTGATTTATTTCTTCAAAATATATATAATTTGTAAAATGTTTTCATATAATTTGAAATATCGCGAAGCGTAACAAAATTCCTCACAAACTGCAGATTTCTCTCGCTTTTATTATACTCGTAATAATTCAAGCTGCGAATATAAAAGTTTTTAAATAACATATTGTGTGCTTTGAAGAAAAACAGACCGCAAAAGAGCGCTTTCAACTTTTTAAAATACCATTTATGTAAGCAATAAAAACTTTTTATGAAATTTATATACAAAATAGGTAACGATGGTATGTGAATTTCAAAAATGGCTTTTATTCTTTATATTGCTATATTATTTAATTCCAAAAAAAAAAGAAAATCTATGTGTACATAAAATCTTATTAAAAATGGAAAATTCTCTTCCACAGTTATAGTTAACGCATATTCTGTGACTGTTTTTCACAACAGGAAGGAATATTTTTCTTGTGTTCGAAAACATTTTAAGAAGTAAAATCCTATTTTCGTCCAGGACTTAGCGACGAAAAAGAAAATCACAACAAACGTGTTTCATTATGATATTTACAGTTAAATTTCATTATTACAATGTTGCCAATTCTTTACATCTATTGTCCTTTTTCTTCCCATCGCCACAACCCGGACTAAAATAGGATCCATCCATTATATATACATGGTAAAATTATTCTCATTTTCCTTTATATATAATAATCGAAATAAATACAATAATGAATAGTTGTTGGATACAGGTATAGTTATATACATCTTTAAAAAATAAACTTAGAGACTGTAATTGCTATATATCTATATATTTGAAAGAAACTTAAAACAATTTCCAAGTCTCCAAAAAATTCTATTGCAACTGAAAGGAACTAATTTTATTTTTGTATAAATTTAGTTTTAACGAATATGAAATCCTACGAGAATGCATTGAATTATTTCATAAAATATTTAATTTTTCTGTAATATATTACGAAAAAAATATGTAACTTTTTTTGTTAGGTTATTATCTATATTAATAAAAAAAAGAATTTGCTATTTTTGTTGCTGGCGTAGGGAAAAGATTAGAAAACTCAGGACAATAAAATTTGGTACACAGATTCTATGAATACTGATAATGTTTATAGAATCTGTGCACTACAGTGTTGGGATTGTTTTCCGAAATTCTTCAATTTTTTTAAAAATTTAAGTCTTAAGTGAATTTGCTTACACTGCGCATGTTCAGATTGGAAGAAAAAATTTTCTGATTTTGTCGATGGCATACCAGATAGATTATGAATCACATGAGCATGAAATTTGTTTTAAAGAATAGATTACTAATAGTGAGCCTCACGGAGCTAATTTTTATAAATTGGCCATTAATTTTTTTAAAATTTAAGTTTAAAGTGAATTTGCTATCACTGCGCATGCTCAAATCTAAAAAGGGATTCTGATTTAGTCGATGGCACAGAGGAAAGGTTACGAAATACATGAGCCTGAAATTTGGTACAGAGAACCTAGGAATACTTAATATATTCCCCGAAACCGTTTTTCCCTTAATTTTAATTTAGATTTTATAAAGTTTTATTTTAAATTTCATGTACGTCTTGTATGATATAATAATGTATCTTCTCCAGACAAATCATTTGATTAAGATTTTTTTTAATAATTTGTTTTTTCTAAAAAAGTTATTACAATTCCTTTATTTATTTGTAAAATTGTTACGATTGGCTTTCGAATAAATGTTTATCTCAAAGGACTATGGTTTGAAAAAGCATGAAAAAGATACTTTGAAATTTCTTTTCAATTTTTTCGAAATTTTTTTTCAGTTTCCTGTGTCTAACCGGTGGTAAGTACAACTGTAGAATTACTACTTTATGAAAACTTTCAAAAATTATTACATTTTATTTATTTTTGAATTTTAGACTACCTGTTTGCATTTTTCTTTGTTTCTTAGTTCCCTTGTTGAATTTGTAATAATTATATTTTTATTTGTCAAATATATTCCAAGTGTTGATATTGCTGTTAAGCCTGACTAATTCATTCAGTTGAGTTGTAAATATATTATTTGCCAATTTTAGGGAATTGTATTGCTCAGATAATTATATTTTCTCTTTCAGTTCAAACTGAATTTTTTTTATTTTTAAGTTTTTGTGAATTCTAATTGAAATTCGGTTTTAGTGAATTGTATTACCCGAGATATTCATAATTTCAGTTATAAGCAGCCAGTTGATTTTTCTTTGCTGTTTATTAAGCCCTCCTTAATATCACGAATGTTTTTTTTTTATTTTAGTTCATAATAAGGGTTAAAATGCACTTTAGCCTCAACACTTGGCACTATCTTAAAAATCGCTAAATGAATGATTTTTAGGGGGTTAGCCATGCATACATCGATGAGTCTACTGTAACATTTCACATTTGGCGAATTACCGCCAACTTTTACTTAAATTTAAGGAAAAAATCATATAATACATTACTCAATAAATCTCCGGTTTGACACATATAAGGTATTGTTGACAGATCCATATAATTTCTGGATAGTACTAAGCTTCAAACGATATGTGTCAAAATTTCATGACATTCTAACTATTAGCTTACAAGTTACAGTGTTTTTAGGGACCCCAGTTCTATAATTTAGGATAAAAAAGAATTTCATGTTGTGATTAAACATTGTTTTTTCATGAAAAAAAATACTGTTGGAGCCAAACAGTGACTTGATAAATGTTATGTAGACTCTGCTCATGGGAAATCATCTATTATTGACTGGTATGCTGAATTTAAACGTGGTCTTATAAAACCAATGATGATGAACGCTCGGGTCGCATAAAATAGGCAGTTATTCCAGGGAACAAAAAAATATCCATAAACTAGTTTTCGAAGACCATAAAGTGAAATTGCATGAAATAAATAAAACCTTAAAGGTATCAGAAGGCAGTGTGTTTACAATTTTAAACGAAAATCTGAGCATGCATTAGTTGCTTCGGAAGTGGGTGCCGCATTTGCTCACACCGAATTAAAAACAATAACTCGTCTACATTTCAGAGCGCTGTTTGGAGCTTTTCAAGAAAGATAAAAATATTTCTTGTGGCAATGGATGAAACATCGATCCACTACTGCACACGTGAATCAAACAGATCGTCAGCCGAGAGGATAGCAGCCGGTGAAAGTCGTCCAAAGCGACCGAAAACTCAAAAGTCAATTGTCAAAGTTATGGCATCTGTATTTTGAGACGCGTATAGTTTTTTGTTCATCGACTATATTGAGAAAGGTAAAAGTATCAATAATGAATATTACATGACATTATATGATAGACTGAACGTAGAAATCAAGAAAAAAAATGGTTTCATATGCAAAAGAAAAAGTGCTGTTCCACCTAGATAATGCCCTGTGTCTCTAGTCAATGAAAACGATGGTTAAATTGAAGGAATTACACTTCGAATTACTTCCTCATCCGCCGTACTATTTAGATCTGGCCCCCATTGACTACTGGCTCTTTTCAGATATCAAAAAGATGCTCCAAGGAAAGAAATTTGGCTCAAATGAGGAGGGATTACCTAAACTGAGCCTATTTTGAGAGCAAATACAAATCGATCTACAAAAATGTAAATTCGTAAAGATTATCTTATAAAGATGACAACAATATAGAGCTTATGAAAGATCTTCTAAGCATTGTTTGGATCTTCATATTCAAAACAAAAGTAAGATCAAATGCGAATGATTATTTAAGTGTTTACTAGAATCCGAATGAATAAAGGTATTATTATACTAAAAGAGATATTTTTAAGGGAAAAAAACCACTAGTTCACAAAAAGAACATTTGCTACAAATTACTTAAAGAGGTTTTATGTTTCCATTCCAGGTTTTATATTTAAATGTCATTTATAATTATGGAAAATTAACCGAGAATTTGTTAAATCGAAAGGTATGTGAAAGAAGTGGAAGCCAGAACATCAAAAAATATGAAGATCTATGAAAATAGAAATTCATCCTCTGCGGCATTTTAATACTCTAGTAATATAATTATTTCTTAAATTTTTTTTATCTGAGTAATATAGTTTACAGTTTGTTTAATCAACTCATGGAGACTAATTTAATGGAATAACAGTCAACATTTGAGATAAAGACTATTAAACAATGTCTCAAGCAACTGATATCGTTACCAATTGGGATTTATAAGTTAAGAAACTGTAAAATAAAAACCAAAAATTGAGAAGAACTTGTGGGAAAAGTAAAAAGGAAGTTATAAAAAATCAAGAATATATTCTGGTGTCGAAATGTTCAGCTTAATTCGAAAATTGCGAAATTTTGTGAGTAAATATTGGTGCATTTGCTTGAAATAATTTGTAGAGAAACATCTATTGAAGGTAACACTGTCTTTATGCAAAACATTTCAATCGACCTCTTTATACACAAAATACTTGCGCACATCAGAAGACAGATAAATTGACAGTAAACTTATAAACAGTTCAAATTATTTTCTTACAATTCGTGTGCGATGGAACGTTTTTGACGATTAAGCAGAACAAATAATGAATAAAAACAGCAGCTAGATATGTAAAAATACGAAAAGAAAAATCGTTATAATGCTCCAATCCAAATGATTACCAGTCTAAATGTCTCGAATGTTGGATGTCTGATCTTAAGACTGTGACAGAGATTTCAAAATTCCAGAAATATTAATCACCGACCTATACCAAATCGTCCTAAGGTTATATCGTCTTTCCAAGACCGATATCTTCCTGCGTGATGTCAGAGATTCCAAAGAAAATGAGTTTAACATCCACAGGACTACATGTTTCTACTCGAAGTGGAACAGAACTGTGAATTTACATCAGATTCAATCATTCAATCACTTTAGTCTCTATGCCACACTACCAGCAATTTGTATTCCCCTTTCATATATGCCTAAACGTGTTTGCTTAAACTAAAGTTTGTAAAATCAATACAGATATATAGGGACAGTGGAAAAATGTAATGTTCAGTTACAAATTTCGCTTTAGTTTGAACACTAATTCTCATTAACTAACGATATATTGAGAACGGGACTTGTTCCACTCGGATAATATCACCGAACGACATTGTTTTACGTCAAGGTGAGGAGAATCATCATACTGGACGGCCAAACAGACATCTATACCTTTGACTCGGTGTATATGACTTCTAAAAATACATAGATAAAGATATTGAGCCTTATATTTGCCTTCTTCGAGGTCCTTTCGTTCCTGACTTCATATCTATGGATGACACCATGCCTTGTCAGCGAATGAACCTGTTCCTCAACTTCCTGGAAACTAAAAATGTCATAGGTTTTTCATTCAACTGAATTTAAACTTATAAAGCATGAGATATTCTCTGGAGACAACTTTTAGTCCTTCCACACCTCCCAAGTTCTGTCCCAGAACTAAAAAGAGCTCTTCGCGACTTTTGGAATTCTTTGAGCCCACGATTTATCCACAATGTCCTAGTAAATATGGGAAATCATTGTGCAGAATACCTGGCTGTCAGAGGTTAACATAAATCTTATCATCCCTTTTTTGATGATAAGGTGTGTGCAGGATCATTTATAGTTCATTAGTTTTTCACTGAAGGTAAATTCCTCTTATGCCCAGTTTTATTTTAAGCTGTTTCCTTAGATTATAAAAATACTTGTTATTATTCTTTCGAATTGTTTTCATATTTTATTATCTTTTTATACTCACATATCACGTTTCATGACATTCTGCCTTAAAGAGTTCCTTCAATATTCACATAATTACCAACTATGCATAACCTGTGGATACCAGTGTAATTCAACAATGAAAATTTAAAGAAAACAAGAATACATCACATTTTTAAATCAATTCCAAATATCACATAATTTCTGTAATGTGGAAAATTGATGAACGATAAACAATGGTCAAGAAGTGGAGGGAAATGGAGATGATAATAATTTAGTGATTAGAATATCGTAAGTTTTGCATATTAATATCACGTTATGCAATTTTCATTTTCGTTATTCATGTTAAAGCCAAATTTGAAAGAGAAATTCTCTAAAATTATTTGAATGTTCGAAACTTCTTTTACATCATCACTTTTTTAAATAATTTCACAGTTTTTATAAAATATATTACTTAATCTTGAAATTCTATTGCATAAATTTGAAAAAAATGTTTGAAACATTTGACTTCTTTCTTTGAGTTTTAGTTAGAAGTTTTTTTTTAAACTATATATAAAGTTCGAATTTAAAATAATTTTATACTACGAAGCATAAGAAAATAAACTGAATCTTAAAATTTTGGTGGAAGCTTTAATAATTTTCTTAGGAGCTTATGTGCTCTGAAAACCCTAATTATTCATTATATAATTATTTAGAGTAATGAAGAAATAGTAATAGCATAGCATAGCATAGCATATACTTGTTACGTTTATAAAAATCACTTGAAAAAAAATTTATCAGAAATACAAAGCTAATATATATATAATTTAGAATTAATATTAAATTGAATAAGACTTAAGTTCACAAATAAACAAAGAAATTAATTCAAAGTTAAAGTTATAAAAATGTACAATTTCAAATGAACATGTAAAATAAAGACCTGAACACAAAGTATGAAGATAAATATTACAAATTGAAGAGTAAAAAATAGCACCATAAACAATTTCACTGAAAAAAAAACTATTAATTTTAAAAAGGAAATTAAGAAATAAACAAAAATCAGAGATATTGAAATAGGTGTATAAATTGAAAAACATTTTATAAACCTAAAATCTTTGATTACAAAACAGAAAAGTGGAATGCAATATTTTAAAGTTCTAACAAGCTTTAGACTCTTAAGCTGGTTTATTATAAAATTACTGAAAAATAACTACCCCCTTAACAAAATATGTTCTTAAAAATGGTTATATAGTCAAAAATAGAAATTGAAAAGAATTAGAAAGTTAAATCCTAAAAAATAAATTAAATAAGAAACACCAAATACATTCATAATAAATCTTTGAAACCAAAAGCTAAAATAACTAAAACAAAATTTATTAAAAACTCAAAAGATAAACCAAAAGTTTAAAATTTTTATGTATAACTCTCCACGTGAATGAAAACTACAAACATTGAGTACAAAACACTCAAAAATCGCAAATTTAGAAATTTACCTTTCAGAAGTGTTTTAAATTTAGGATACAGATTTACTCACTTGTTAGGGACCCATGAATGCTATATTTTAAACAAAGACTTGAAAAGGCATAAAAAATAAGACAAAATAACCTAGAAACCCCAACATCATATAACTTTTCTATGTAAAGAACAATTCTTAAGCTTTGCCAAAATTAATTCACTGAACTCTACAAAAAACCATTCAATTGTCAAAGACTTACATGAAATATTGAGTATTAAAAACTTTCTATTAAAAATATATGCTGTTTATTTGCTTTAGGGGAAGACTTCGTTATATTAGTTTTGAAATTCTTGAACTACCTGCGATATAAAGAATCGTACTCGATGCATCAGGTACGAAGATTAGAATATAACTCTTACATTCTTTTAATCCACGAGCGGATACTTCAAATGTTATATAATTCTCAATATCTAGAAAAATAACTTATTTATTCATATAACCTGAATCAATCATTTCCACGATAATTGTATCAGTGTTTATAAGAGTAAATACTTATATTATATATAAGTATTTACTTATGCCTATCCAATTTCAAAATTTATACTTTTCATAAGAGATATATACATATAGTGAAACCAGACAACATTAAATAAAATTAGAATTCAATTGCTGAAATGTAAAACCATACACATTACATGCTATATTTGCTTAAAGCAATCGTCTATCGTGGGTTAACAAAATGCTGAAATGTTTTGGAATGAAAATTGAAAAACTAATACTTATATATTTTTCATGGCCTATTTTTGTAGAAGTTTTGCATTTTCTTTATCTACAGCATTCAAATTTCTCAAGGAGTTTGAAATATGGAAGATAATATTTTGAACACATAGAAAATTGGGGTTCTTTGGAGGTATTTAAATTTTTATGTGATGTCTACTTAGATAAACTTTACTCTTTAATCTCTTGTAGACAAATGTCAGATAACGATATACGATTGATTTCAATTTGATTATTTTATTAACAGGTTATACTTCTAATGCTGAGTATAGGATTGTTTTATTTGTTAAGGAACTTTAAGGGTATTTTTTTCTAATGTAGCTAGCCTCTTGTGAAACTACTAATATGAAAACTGGTCGGAAGTTGTAGAGAATATGGTAGGCTGAGTGTGAACGAACACCTGTAACGAAATGAATTTAAGTCCTTTAGCAATAGCTATATAATGTGCAGCTTCAACCTCAGCTTATTCTATTGGCGCAGATTTCCACACTTTGGCCTTTCTTCCGTTTTTGTTTTTAAGCTTCTCGGTTTTTCAGCTGTTATTCCTATACTACAATTAATTTTTATATCCTTTTGGTAAAACATTATTTTTTACACTATAGCTATTGTTCACTTATATAAACTGGAGTTTCACATTGGTACTAACTGCACTCTCTTATTGAATTATTATTAGAACATTTAGATATGAGTTAAGATGACTTATTAGCAAGAAAAAATGTATTAATATTTAATTTGCCTTATACACACCAAGTATTATTCAAAACAATGCCCTAGCATTTAAAAATTTAAAACTGAAATTAGAAACGTGTATCTGCAAGGGTATACAAAGGAAATAAAGAAGTTACGAGGTAAAAGAAATTTTAAATGCTTATTCGAAAATTCCAATATGACAAATAAATTAATGACACAAAATTAGCTGCATTGCTTTACAGAAGAGTATCAGATTTTAAGATTTAAAGATGACCCATTTAAGGGAAAAGATTTTGTGGTAAAATCTAAATTTGAATACTCGAAATTTTAAAAAAAAATAAGTACAATAATATAGATATGTTTACATCTCTCGTGATACAAGAGCATCTTTTTCGATATTTTATCAATATTCCAGTTTAAATCATGTGTGACTCTTGGAGTCCAAGCTTATATTTTGAGATATTTGTGGTGGAATTATTAAATAACAACATTTAATATTCTGGTGGAATTATTTTTATATCACAGTTAGATTTCTACAATTCAATTTTGAAAATTTTCACTATAATCTAATAATGTTGTTAATCTAGTAATGTGGTTAATTAGATGTCTATAACCGTCAAAGTATACATTTGATAAAAAAAAATAAAAGGTAGTCTTTATTGTGTGCGTAAAAGGAATTGTGGCATGTATGTCGAAAACGTACACTTTCAGCTTGCACTAATGTCTTAAAAGATCAAGTTTATTTAATGAAGCATTAAGGAAAGTACTTTTTTTTGTAAGATATACAGATTATAAAAAGTCGAAAATGTAAAAATTTCTAAAAAGTTAAACGAAAACAGTAAATAAGCCCACATTTGTGAAATAGATATCTGAGTCCTTAAAGCCAAATCTTTTAGGTGTTTTTAATGTAGGGTCCTGAGACTTTAATATTGTAGCCCCAGCAAATTAATGATGCATATTGTCAAGATCATTAAAGCTTCATTCTTGATTAGTGTAACGATTTTCATGAATATATTGCTGCTTTTTCGGGAAAATTAACTTTTCTCCTTTTTTTTCTTTTATCAAGGATATAATGACTCAAATTTTAAAGAATTATTTAGACTAACATAATCAATTAAAGTGAAGTAAAAGTTTTGATATCGATACGGTACAAAATACGAGTGTATATACAACACTTTTAAAAGAAGCTATAAAGAGAATAATCAAATTTCGATTGAATCAAATTTCGAATTGAAATTGAAGATATAAGAGAATATATAATTTCAATTTCGAATCAAGAATTTCTCTTTTTGAGTCATGCTCTATTAGTATTATTTCATATGGGAGACAAATGTTTATTAATCAAAAAACTATTTTATAATTTTAATTATTGTAAAATATGCTATATATTAAGGAAGTTGAAGTTTTGTAGGGAATTTTTAAGTAAAAAATAAATCTTACACATATAACTATATTTTTTTTACTATATTCACGTTTTTCAAAATATTCTATAGAAACCATGCTCATCTACCTAGAACTGGTGAAGGAATGTGAGCGCACTCGAATAAAAGTTTATGATTTGAGACATCAAGACATCTAAAACGTGTAAATTCTTATTAAAAATGATTGAGAAATAAGCAGTGAAGATTTTGTTCATTTTATGTATTGTCTTGAAAAACATCCTGGATGGTATAATTTTTAAAAGTCATACGGAAAGTGTGATTGAAAATTAAATTTTGCTCTCCCATAATCACCTTGCAACTTCTTTTTATTTTAAACTCTTACATTTAATTTTATTTCTCTGAAATCTGCTTGCTCATACGAAATAATTAATTATTTGTTAATATTTAATTTAATAGAAAATATACTATGCATTGGTGTGATTTTTGTCTACATAGTTATAAAAAATACATCACGTATACCAAGCTTTGAATTTCGCATTTGTCAAAAAAATGAATGAATGCTGATAAATAAAAAAATTAGTAAATATAGGTGCATAATAAATGTCGTGAACACTATTTATTAATAAGTTCATGCTGAGAATTATTCATTACAAAAAGATAATATGATCCCTCACCCAAATTTCCAAATCAATTTTTACTGGGTAAAAAAATTACATTCTGAGGAACAATATTGACATAGAAATTGTATTTTTCTGATTTTATAAGCAATAAACTTAAAGAACAATTACATCTAGTGTATTAAAAATTAGTAATGCAATCCTCATCCTAAGCTCTCACATCTCTAAGCCTCGGCAACATACTCTAGATGTGCGCGTGCTCCATGTGAAGCACGCGCACATCTAGAGTATGTTGCCGAATCAACTGTAATCTAACGCTTCTCATAAATACATTTTTAAACAATTAAAGTAAAAATGTTAGAACAATAAAAATAAAAAATTATATACAGGAAAGTAAAAAGAAATGGGTAATTTAGGGAGAGAGATTTCTTCAACTTCAACTCATTTCTAAAAAGAAATTTCAAATTCCATTGTTTATTTTCAAGGTGAAAAGAATGTTAATGTGGAGCACGAGATTTCTAAAATTAGTATTTTCTGGAGAAAAAAAATATGATCCTTTTGAGGAGGAGGATTACAAACCCCAAATACCCCTCATTTCACCGCTGATGATGATATACATAATATTTGGAATACTTTCGAAAGTGATTTCGAGCGCATAGGCCACGGAGCGGCCTTCAAGCTCGGTCGATTAATATTAGATACAAAAACATGGCTATTGGGATGAATTTGAACATTCTGTGACTGTGGATCAGTGGATGGGCTCTGATTGGTTGATGCTGAGGTCTGTTAAAGAGGGCATCTTGGAGGTATAGGCTTCGGTCAGAGAGGGCGCTGAAAGCCTTCCGTAATCATTGACCTTCTATTAAATAACTCCCTCCCTCCCATTCTCAGAGCAATGAAAACAACCAATTGGGTAAAGTTTCAAGACAAAATCTTTCACAACATGGATGGTAACCCAGATATAAATTTAAATGAAATTGATCATGCAAAAAAAACTTCAACAGCATTATCACACAAGCTATTAATGAATCTAGTGTCACAAAAACCATCAGCACCCCCCACCTTAGACTCCCGCCTAATATCCGAGAGCTAATAAAGATTAAAAATAGATTTAGAACTCGATACCAATCTACCAGGGACCCATCTTATAAGAGAGAAATGAATGCCCTATAAAGGCAAATCAAGCATCTGATAAAAGAGCATAAAACAAAACCTGGAAGAATTTACTCAATCAACTAAATCCAGAAGATAATTCACTCTACAATATGCAACGAAAAATAGCAAGAAAACCCATCACAGTTCCTCCTCTCAGCAGCCCCAATGGAATTGTCTATTCCGACAGGGAAAAAGCTGAGGTTTTCAAACATTTGCTTGAAGACACTTTCCAAGAAAATATTGAGTCATACGACGATGACAACAATGACCGGGTTGAAAATACGGTCAGAAATTATCTAGCAAACCAAAATATGCACTCTCCTCCACCTCTTACCAGTCCCACTGAAATAATTAATATTATAATAAAGCTTCCTAAAAAAGGCATCTGGTCCAGATAACATACCCAACTATGCTATCAAACTGCTACCGCTAAATGCAATTACGCATTTAATAAAAATCCTTAACAAATGCTTAATCACAAACCACTTCCCCTCTTGTTGGAAGACAGCAAGTGTGATAATGCTCCCCAAGCCAAACCAAAATCATAAATTCCCGCAGAGTTACAGACCAATTAGTCTGCTCTGCAACACTGCTAAGATTTTCTAAAGAATTCTCCTGAATCGTATTAAAAATCATATCTCCATCACAAACTGTATACCCTTTGAGCAATGTGGGTTCAGAGAAGGTCACTCCACACCAACTCATCAGAGTCACAAATATTATCAAAGAAGGGTTTGTCCTCAAACGTCATACCATTGGGGTCTTCTTAGATGTAAGAAGGGCCTTTGACAAAATGTGGCATGACGGTCTAATTTATAAATTAATTAAATTAAATTTCCCTAATTACCTCATTAAAATTATCAATTGTTTCTTAAAAAATAGATCATTTAACGTTCGAATTAACAAAACTCACTCCAGCCCTGGCCAAATTCATGCGGGCACCCCTCAAGGTGGGGTCCTCTCGCCCCATTTAAACAATTTGTACACGCATGACTTTCCACACCATGCCAGTGTTAGCACTTGCCTCTTTGCAGATGATTCCGCGGTGTTGGCCCAGGGCTACAACATCAATTACACCCTAAAAACCATGCAAAACTATCTGGACTCCTTAGAGAACTGGCTAACCCTTTGGAGAATTGCAATTAATGTGGAAAAATCGCAAGCCATCCTTTTTCAAAAAGGAAGAAAAAAATCCTCCAAGCAACTTAATCCTTTTCGACGAAGGCATCAACTGGGTATTGGTGGTTAATTATCTGGAACTGCATCTCGACCAAAAATTAACATATGCTGAACACATTAAATTTCTCAAGGATAAATTTTGGAATAAAATTCATCTCTGCATCTCATTGATTGGCAGATATTCCCCTCTTTAACTTAAAAACAAAGTTCTTCTCTATAAGCAGATTTTGCGCCCAGTTATTACCTACGCCTCCTCTATTTGGAGAGAGGCAGCCCCGACTTAGCTAAAAAATATTCAAATAATCCAAAACAAAATCTTACGTATTATTACGAATGCTCCATGGTACGTTAGGAACTCTGTTATCCATAATGACTTGCAAATAGAGCCAATAGAAAACTTCATTACTAAGCTTTCTAGAAATATTTTTCACTCAATTGAAAATCACGCTAACCCCTTAATCAGAGCCCAAACCATCTTCACTGATATCAACAACAAACAAAACTTTGCATATAAGACAACAAAATGGAGACAGCCTCTAAAGCCCCCGTAGTTCCCATCCTTTTGCATATCAATCCGTTCTTCTGACATCAAATCCTTTATATGTTGAAAAATATCGCACTTACTCCCTCTCTGACTGAGGGAGAATCACAGGATTGATTGCAGCTTGCTGTATTCACTCCTGCTGATCACACCCTTAACTAATTTTACACTTTTTTTTTCCTTAGCCTTGTCACTCCACCTCTAAGGTGAATTTTCTAATTGTTCATTTAAACAAGTTTCTTTTATACGGAGCAGAAGCGTGTAAACTCGTTGGCGCTCGTTTACATCTAATTTTAGTAGCGCTGAAAGCCTGGATTTTAATTAGTTGTCTTCTTGCGGAGGGGAGCAGTCCTATTGACTGCCCAAGGTTGCTGTGATTTTACGGTGGGTGTGATTATGTGAGTGGGGGTATACGCAGAGTTATGTTGAATTATTCTTAGATATAATAAATAAAAGTTTAATGAGTTAAGGTATTAAAAATTTAAAAGTTATGGTGGGTTGTAGGAATAAAGTAATACAGAGCGGGGTCTTTTTGAGTTTTCTCTGGTAGTTTTCTAAATTTATCATATTGGTGTTGTTGTGTGATTAAGAAATGAAAAAAATTTGTTGGCTATTTTTTGTACATATTTTCTGAATATGGGAATTCGGTTACTTTTAAAATTTCATTGCTTCTAAAATACCAATTAGATTTAGTGATCATTCTGAGTGTTGAGCTTTGAATAGTTTCTAGAAGTTTAATATTAGATTTGCCGCATACGCCCAAATGGGACATGCATAAGTGATGATGGGTCTGAAAACGGCTGTGTACAGAAGTAGTTTGTTCTGAAGAGACATTTCTGAATCCCGGCAAATTAAGAGGTAAATACTGCATTTAGTCCTCCGGAATTTTTCTCGCGATTAAGTTATGTGTTATTTCCATGTTAGTGTTTTGTCAAGTATGATTCCGAGATATTTTGTTTTTTTCAGACCACGGGATTTGTATGTTGTAGAAAGTGGGTGGTGGAGTATTAATAATTCTTTTTCTGGAAAAACAAGACTGCTGCCAATTTTTCGACATTAATCTTTATTTTCCAGTCGTTGTAATAGTTTTCGAGAAGTTGGAGATGTTTGTTGAGTGTGTATGTTACTATTTTGATGTTTTTGTATCTCGCCAGTATGGCGGTGTCGTCAGCGTACATGTTATTGATGCTTAGATTGTATTGTGGTATGTCGTTTAGATAAATATTATGTAAAATTGGGCCGATTAAAGATCCTTGTACTACACCATAATTTGTATTGTGTGCTTCTGAAAGAGTGTTATTTACTTTTACTTGGAAGTTTCTGTTTGTGAGGTAAGAGTGAATTAAGTTAATGAGTGGAATAGGAAATTTTTATTGTTTGAGTTTGTATGTAAGTCCTTCTATCCAGAAGCGGTCGAAGGCTTTTTGAATATCGAGAAAGACTGCGCCTGTAGATTTACTTTTTTCAAGTCCGGATGAGATATGCTCTGTTAGTTTGATTGAGGGGGGGAGAGAGAGATGTTTCGTGAAACCCTATTGGTTAGGATTACGGATGTTAGTGTTGTCAAATAAGTTGTTGAGTCTTTTTAGTATAACTGATTCGGTTAGTTTGCCAAGAAAAGAAAGCAATGCTATTGGTAGATAGCTGTCGGGTAGGCGGGATTTTCCCCCGGATTTAGAATTGGGAAGATTATTGATGTTTTCTAGGAGATAGGAAAATATTGAAGTTTTAATATAATATTAATAAGATAGGTTAGGAGGAAGATTATTTTAATAGGAAAGTTTTTGAGCATTTTATTTGTGATGTTGTCTTTGCCTGGAACTTTGCTGATTGCAATTCTTTTTATGTAGGATGTTATTTCATCGGGCCAAACTGTTTATATGAGGGTGTGGGTGGAGGGGTTGTTAAAAAAGTTTTGTAGTGTTTCGAGAACTCTATAGTCAATATTTGTTATGTAATTTTGGTCGTTTGTTTTCTGTGAAGTTTTGTGCTAGTGTGTTGGCTAATAAGTTTGATTTTTCTATGTCTGTGTCTGCTGTGTTATTATTATTGTTTTCAAGTGGGGGGATGTTGCTTCTTTTGTTTTTTTAAAGATTTGGTGATTTTCCATATAGAATTGTCTTGTGTGTTTAATGATTGTAGTGTTTGTGTCCAAATATTTTGTGTAAATTTGTGAATTTCTTTTTTGATTTTGTTTTGTATTCTATTTACTTGTGTTTTTATGCTAGGATCTAGGGTTCTTCGAAATAATTTTTTAGTTTTGTTACGAAAGCGTATGAGTTGTTTAATGTTGTGTGGGGTGTATCTTTCGTTTTTTGTGTTAACTGCTGTGGAGGAGTTTTGGTGTGCATTGATGATATTTTGGGCGCTTTCGGTTATTTTTTGATCAAGTTGTGTGTTATTGTCGATGTTTACAAAATTAATTAAATGTATGCTATTATTAATTTCATGTTGAAATTTTTTCCAGTTAGTAGTATTGTCTCTTTTATTAATGTAGTGAATGAGTGTGAAGTTAAAATCAAGTATAATAGGGTTGTGGTCTGAAGAGAGTTCTGGTATGGAGATGATGGTGTGTTTGTAATTAATGTTTTTAATGAGTGCAAAGTCTATTGTGTTTGCTGTGTTGTGTCCAAATCTGGTGTGGGGGGAGGAAGGCTAATGTGATGTAATGTTGGTTTATGTAGTTAAGTTGATTGATGCCTCTAGTAGTATTTGTGTGACCGTTCCAGGTTTATGTTTGGCGTTGAAATCAACTAAAATCACACAGCTATTGTTTAATTTAAAGATTGTGTCTAAGTCTTGGATGAAATTTGCAGAGTGAGATGAGAGTGTAATGTAAATTGAGACGAGAGTAACTGATGTGCGGTTTGGAGGGGTGAAAATAACTATTGTAGCTTCGAATATTGTGAATGAGAAGGTGAATATATATATATATATATATATATATATATATATATATATTCACATTCATTAAACAAACTTGAGTAGGTAAAAAAAATATAGACAACTATAAAAAAAATTGGAATTAGAAGTTCAGAATCAAAAATTTTACATTTTCCTAGCACTTTTTGTATGACAGTTGCTGTAGAATATAAAAGACGTATCAATTTTCGAATTGAAGTTTATTGTAAGTTGCCTTGCAACGATGAGTTTTTACTAGCTCATAAAACTGAAATTTGCTACTTAAAGTACGAAGGAATGAATATTTTGGAAATTTCTAAGCGTATGCGATGCAGCAGATGTGTTAAATAATATAAATGGTCACAAAGTAGCACATTTACGCTAAAGAGGTGTACAAAGAGAAACCAAAGAAAACATATCGGTGGCAAGACAGGCAGTTTTTGCAAGCTGCTTCCAGTAAAAAAATGTAAGTCTGTCAAAGTACCAACATCCTGTTTATTATAGAATTCACATTTACAGTCCATTATCGTATATAAAGAAGCAATTTCCCGTTTATCTCTATATGCAGCTATCTCAATACTCGAAGCGCAGAGGGACCACTATGTCCGGCCAAGAAACACATGAATTGGAAAGATGAAAGATTTGTTGATCTCTTCAACAATGAAAAGCATTTCAATATAGATGTCATATATGGTTATTCCTATTATCAACTTAAACTCCCAAGTGAAAATCGCTCTTTCTTTAGCTGGGAAGAAAGAGATGGTTCTAACGTGAAATGGAGAATGTTTTTCTGTTTTAACGACACAACTAATATATGTTTCCTGTAAGTCGTCAATGTTCAAAAGATTATCAAGATTTGCTACAGACACATTTGCTTCCATTTGGAATATTTCTAAGAGGTAAAAATTGGATATTCCAGCAGGATATCCAGTTTTCAAATATGTTCTATTCAGACAAATATGATCGAGCCAGCTATTAGGCTATATTTTAAACCTATGGAAAATCTTTGGAACGTTAGTACGAGATGTGTATGGCCATTGATGTCACATTTTAACCTTGTAGTAATTAAAGGAGCAAGCAGACTTCAGTTGTTAAACAGTTTTGTTTAACATTATTTGATGTAAACCTTGGTTCAAAACATACCTTATATAGTACATATTAAGGATAAAAAACGGTTTCAAAATTTATAGGTTCTTAGGTTGTTTTGTAGATTGATAATTTTTCTTCTGTTAACAAATTTTTAATTACGCTGTTATTCCAAAAAAAAAAAATCACCCGTCTATATAATTAAAAGACGCACTATTCCCTTAAAATACATTGGAAGTTTGAGTTCAATATTTAATTAACAAAATTCTAAGCAAATCAATAGCACATTGGTTATTTCTAAATACAACATTTAAATAATACTCACTTTAATTTTAGTACAAATTTGACATTAAAATTTGAAAATTGCTGCAAATAAAAACGTCTTGGTAAAGTTATTGAACTCAGATTGAGTGTTCTAGTAATTGTTTATAAAGTGTAATACACTAAAGAAGAGAGCAAGAAAAAAAATTGTGCAAAACGCATTATTACTGGTATATGTCAAACTGGTGTCAAACATAAAAACAATTAAAATCTTCAAACATTTAAACGTGAGAAATTATTAAAAAAAAATATGTATATATGCAAGACTTAAGAAAATCCAAGACATTTCTTTCATGGATTGAGTAAGCAAAAGGTCTTTCAGTAAAAAATAATCAGGTTTGAGATAAAAGATTTTTCTAGCTATTTGAATCGATATATTTAATATGTTTAATCGATATGATATTCTATTTTCACCTTCTATTTTATTCTGAATTTACATATGACAAAGATCTGACTCATGTGAAATTTTAATAATGAAGTTTCAAAAAGAATGCTCTTATATCATTGTAAACCATTTGTTTTTATCTGGTGTTCTTAGTTTATGAGATATAGTTAAATTTTTGCTTATCATAACTAATACCAATTTTTTTGCGTAACGAAAATATTTCCTATACTTTGACAAAAAGACTGAGCCTTCCTACTCTATTCACAAAAAGTTATATCTTGTCTGTATAAATATATTATACGCAGTGAGGTCTATATTTAGTCTTATATATATTTTAACCAAATATTTTATATAACTTTATTTTATTTAGTGTTATGTGTTTATTAATAAAGGCTACACTTTTTATAGACCTTTTTAGCTCCATTCACTTTTTCACACTTCCCTACACCTCTACTTGTTCAACATTTCATTTGTATAAACAATGTTAAGTAGTTAGGAAAAATCTTGAGAAGAAAATTATAACTCCACTCCTACCTTCTTCTTGCTATATTACCCTTCTATTGTACAATATCTCGTTTATGTAAGTGCTGTTAAGTAGTTAAAAGATTGGGAAGCAATAGGAATTTTTAATTGCGAATATATTATTCTTTAACTCCATTATTCTTCATACAAAAAACATGTGTGTGAAACAATATTTATAGTCCATAAATTAAATTAAATAACCCTTTACTTAATTTTTCGTGACAAAGAAACGAAGCGCACCTCATTTGCATTAGTTGATCAGTCATTGGGACACATTCTTTGCACCTTCATTTTTAGGTGATCTGATATCATCTTACTTTTCAACTGCTACAATAACGCCTTTTTTCTTTATTGTTGCTAGAAGAATTTTTTTATCTTAATATTTTTGCTAGGATTAGTCACCCTGTTCTCCAAGTTCCTTTGAATATGGTCTGTTAATAAGAGCTTGTTTTTATTCAAAGAAATATGTGTAAGCTTAAAATCAATGACACTTATATAATGCAGCCAAGTAAATTATATTGTAGAATAAGGCACTAGTTTCCTTTCAACATTTATATTCTACCAACACTAATTAATTAGTTGTATCTACTCCTCCTTTTGCTCAATATGTTAGACCATAGTAGCCTAGTGTTCGTAGTCGAGGACTCACGGTGAAGGCGGTTGTCATCGAGTCAGGTGTTCGAGGCCTGATGCCATTAAAACCCCGCTGTACTGCGAAACTGATTCATGTTTAATCTGGTCAAGGTCCCAATTCCGACCGTCTGCAAGGCGTGCAAATTTGCACAAGGAAATGCCAGCTCACTTGACTGATGCTCAAAATTACGAGGTGTGCCTCCAGCAAACTAATAATAAATAACAAACTGTTAATAAACATTCACAGCTCATTACAGTGCAAAATTGTGTCTGGTTTCGTTCACTTATAATCTAAAAATTTGATCATATGGCGCGTAATTAAAAGAAGAATCACAGATTAATTTTTGGAGAAATATATAAAACCAGATTAAAGCCCAATTAATTATAAAGGAATTATTTTGTATCAAGTGCGATATCTATCGAACTTTATTTGAAATATGAACTATAGAAAATAACTGAAAATTTTATTTGTATTTTAGCACATTAATGATAAGGGTTGTTTTGCTCTTTTAAGGTAAAATGTAACAATTTCTTAATTTTTTTAAAACAATATCACTCAGCTGAAAATGTTGAAATCTAAAGAAATTTATGTATTTTAGGAAGGCTTAAAAATTATTAACATGTCATAATTAATACCATGGGAATTATCATGAAATAAACTAAAGAAGCGATTGGAGTAGGTTCACACAGGGTAAAAAAGTTAATATGAAACTTGCTAAAGTTCTCTATAAGAAATAATGAGATACAATCATTTTGCACGGAATGGAAAGTATTAATGAAAGAATTATGATAAATATAGTCAAGCCGATTCCCTGCAGTATCAAAACTGTTTGGATTTAAAGAATACAAAAAAAAGGCTAAGTAAGAATAAATGTTTTAATTATCTGAAGGCTCTCTCTTTAATGAGGGCTTTGAGTTTTCTTAAAATGAGTTTTAGTTTTCATATATGTATTATATTATATTATATTATTAATATTATATTATATTATATTATATTATATTATATTATATTATATTAT